>JAXQQM020063405.1:0-54401 GCA_034641835.2 Pinus albicaulis | reverse complement strand
ATGATTGGATCTCTTGGATTCTTGTCATATTTTGATTTTCCTCTTGAAATGTGTTTGCATAGCTCACAAATTTCTTGAAATGACAATTGAGAAACATCTCCTTTACCCATAAGGTTAAGAAGATCATTCCATTCATCAATTATGGATTTTAGAAAAAGATTTCTTAATGTGTCTTCTTCTAAATTATGCAATTTAGCTCTTTTGACATTGTAAACAAATATCTCTACCAAATATTTGAGGCTTTCATCCTCTTTTTGGGTCATCTTAAAAAATTCATCCTAAAAGTAACAATGTATGCAATAATATTTGTATTTATATAAAAATATTCTTTTCATATCATCCCATGTTCTTATAGAATGTGTTCATATACCCATGAACCATTTAAGAACCCCATATTTTTAGAGTAGAAGGAAATAATTTCATTTTTTCAATATCAAGTAAATAGTCATATTATCTGCACAAAACCTCAAATGGAAAAAAGAATTATTTCTTTATCATTAGTTCTTAGCCCATGGAAATTAGGGAGGATAGATCGAGAAATATTTTTCATGGTAGCGGTTGATCCGAAATTATGCGAGAATGCAATAAAATACAAATAAACATCAACACAGAGATGTAGCAGGAATAACACTTCATTAATATCAAATACTGGAAAATGCTTACAGATAGAATGGAAAATAAACTAGCTTGGGCGATGGTAGCTTATCTCTGAGAAGAGATGTGGCAGCTACATGCCTCTTAACTATGTTACAATGAGGATCAAGGGATTTTTTATTATTGAAAAATAAGAGAAAATCGTAAACAACCAAAACCCTAAACCAAGGATATGTAACACCAAGATTTTATGGGCCTAGGTTGGGTTAGTTGGGAAGCCAAATTCCCATGGGCGTAACTTGATCATACTATCTCTGTTTGGCGCGTATGTGTTGGGTGCAGGAATTACACTTAAGCAAACTCCTCAACACTTAATTTGTCAACCCGGGGGATCCGTAAACTTAGAGATGAAGCACGGGAAATGTTAGAGATGGTATGAATCTTCCTAATATAAATCCCTACTTTCTTTAAAGGAAAGATTGCAGAATCAAATTAAAAAGAGAAAAAGGCAACTTGAACCATCAAAATAATCTAAAACTGGAACAAAGAAGAATGCATTTGCAAGAGGGAATTAAAGATAAAAGGCAATCACTCTAGCTAATTATTATTTAACTACTGAGTATGTGTTTTTCTTTAGCAGAGACACTAGCAGTCTCATCAGATGGGCCCTTAAACCTGCTCCTTTAGAGATTTCCTTCTTATGCTAATCTGTCTTGCAACTGTCTTGCACTAGTGCAGGAACAGAGATTTATGCAGAAGGTATAAATGGTGTCTTTACTAAAGGCTTTTTACTTCATGCAAGGGCTTGAACTTCTCCAGGTTCAAAGCACTCAGATCCCATGGCAAGAAACTAGTTCTTGCACCGGATCAGAGCTTCCTGCACTTAGCATTTAATTCTTAAAATGAGTGCTTAATTATTGCAAGTGCTATTATACTGTTAAATCAAATTGCACACATAAAAAGTGAATGTTTTTTATCTTAACAGAGTGCAAGAATAAAAAAACAATCAATATACATTTATCCTATCATAAGCATTTAATGAAAGAAAGAAGATTGCGGGAAGTAGACTAAGAAGGTTTGCTGCATCACACCAGCGTGCACTAGTGCAAGTTCATCTCTCCTGCTTGGACCAAGCAGAGAAAACCAATCAAACGGAATTGCAGAAAAGGAGATATCACACCAACGGGCACTGGTGCAGGGTTATTTCTCCTGCTTGGACCAGGCGAAGGAAAACCAATCTAAAATCAAGTGCAGGAAAAGGAAATTGTAGGAAAAGGAAATTTATCTACTTTACACAACGTAATCCGTTTCTACCAAACACGAATGCATGTGCGTTTAAAATTAAATCACATTTGACAATGTAAAACACAAATTACAAGCAAAATGAAAAACAGGAAATGGTAAAAGTGGCTGGGCTTGGTCGCCCCAGCTAACCAAATACATTTCCTTTAATAAAATAAAAAACGCTTCTCGCATCTTGATCAATTCATCAGCTCAAATACAAAAACGCAATTTGTGAAAAATGAGGCGGAGCTCCCTTTTATTAATTCACTAAGGCAAGTACATACATTAATACATCGTCCAGCCCAGATTCAGGCGATAACAAAATACAGCAACCTGTTACCGCCTCTCTGGTTGTGTCTCTGTTCTCTTCTCCTACCAAAACTTCCTCCCTTAGTCCTATTTACATTCTACATTATATAGATCTTTGGCCAAAGGCCAAAATAGATCATTCAACCAATTACATAACCAAACGCAGAATTTAGTTTTTCGGCCTTCAAAATTAGACAGTTAGCAAAATTGGCCGTAGCCAATCTCCAGCTTTCGTCCTTCGCAGATTTGGTCTCGGCTGCCTTTGGATCAATCTTGTTGTCGTGGCTGAAGCTGCTCAAAACGAGGTGGTGATCAAGGAGGTTCAAATCTGCTGCAAGGATTTGTTGTGCTGGCAACGGTGCAAGATCCGATCCTACACTAGGATCAGCGGTCACGGTAAGTACTCTAACTACCAAATAAACATTGGAGATATCGATAAGTTACAAAGAGTGATTAAAAGTAAGAAATCATGTAATAAATGATTAATTAATGCTAAGTTGAATTAAAAGTATGAAAAATAAATTTTATACGAAATATGTCACTGTGCTTGGACTAGTGCTAGATGAAGGTGCATAAAATTGGTAAAACAAAGGTAAATGGTTATGATTTAGGAAGGGGAAATGGAAAAAAGAGAGCAAATTAGTGGGCTAACATCCTCCCATCCCTAAGTTGTTGTGTGTCCTCACACAACTCTTTATCTATTCAAAAAAACCCTTCAAAACTTTGAGCATTCCAGCTCAATCCTGCTCTGACATACTGACATCAACCTGCAATGTTTCAGACTTCTTCTTTCTGATGTTCTTTAGTTTCTTTGTCACCTTTTAAAGTCACTTGAAACATTACGCAGCTTGGTACTTCCAAACTCTAACTTCTCCTTTATTTTTCTAGATCTCAGCAGTAAATTCTTCGTTACTTTGTGCTTTATCCTCCTACGCTTTAGCTATGAGTTGTTCTAAGTTCTACACTTGAAGCTCTAGTTCAACTATCCGAGTAGCAAGAGTTACCAAATATTCTTCTTCTTCTGTCTCGACGGGGGCTGTGTCTTCCTCAAGGACCTCAATATCCCTCATGGTTACAGCAAGAAACTCTTCTTCTTCTATCTCGACAGGGGCAATATCTTCTTTAGGGACCTTAGTATCCCTCGGGGTTTCAACAAACACTTATTCCTCTTCTTCTTCTTCTTGCACTGATGCAGAAGGGGATTCAACGTCCTGTGGGGACTGTGGTTATTTGCATGCACTAGATTCTTCATTCTTTTTCCGGGACCTTTTAATGAAATTGACCAACAGAGTGTCATCTTCGACCTCTAAAAATTTTGCTGCGTCCGCAAGGACTGACAAGTTGTTTTCTTCGGGGGTTTGTGCTTGTACTGGTGTCATAGAAGGAGTCCCTTCAATAGGTGCACTAGTTGTCTTCTTATTTGGAGATGGGGCCCTTTCTTCTGTTGATTTTTCAGGTCATTTCCTTTTTGCACTGGTGCAAGAAGGACTCCCCTTTACATTCTTACTCGAACCCTTGCTTGTGCTGGCGGGGTCCTCTGTCTCCTTTCCAGCAGCTGTCATTTTATGTAGCTATTTTAACAGCGCCTCCCAGGTCATGCCTTTAACTTCTAATTGTTTCTGGACCAAAATCTTTATCAGGCCGTGATGATATAACTTCTTGTCGACTTGGTCTGCCCGTCCGTCCTGCACACCCTTGGCCATTTTTTCCAAGCTCTTAAGTAAAAAATGGGGGAAATTAATCCTCCACCGGGCATGTCAGGCGGCTTCGAAATGCTGCAACATCCTAAAATGGTACACAAAAGTGAGGAAGTACCTTCCCTCACAGGTTACAAATTTATGTAGGATAAAAAGGAGGTCCCGCCACTGTCCCAGTAGGGCACTGCGCGGAATTCCTTTCTTCCAATCTACCTTCATCTTCTAGTTTATGATTTTTAAACCACTACTCACCAGTATTTTCCAAGCTTGTCGCTGTTGCTATAAACTCTTCCGTAACCTCAAATTTTAGAGGCCCAATTTTTGCTCGGTCATTTTTTAAATTTCTGGAAAACTGTAGGGCCACTTCACTGTTGTGCCCGTCAAACTTTTGCAAGAATTGAAGAAAGCTTGAGTCTTGTAATAGTGCAAGACTATTACGATACTCAACAATCTATTCTACCCTACTGAGAGACGAAGGTTCGCTTCGAACAGGGGGCATCGCTGCTTAACAGTTATGAACAATCAAGAATTTACATGCAACACCAGGAAAATTGGTTCTTATAGATAGGGATCCAACCGTCCACCATCCCTTCCATCTTATCACCCATTCATTCCACTGAAATAGCCATGGATGCGCAGCATATTTGAGATCGTTCCAGACTGGTGCTTGTGGCGGTGTTTTAACAGCTAGGTGAGGTAATCATTACGAGTGAAGGACATCTAGGATTATGGAAGAAAGGGGCAATTATATCCAAGCAACGGTTAAACACTTACGAAATCCTTCATAATTCAAAAAGGAACTTTAGCATTCATTAAAAAATGATCATGATTCTTAACTTAAAAACACCTTGTACTTTAAATATTTTTATCCTAGCTAATATGATAGCATAATTACTCATCGACTAAGTGAAAGGACTTCTTATAAACTTTCATGATGACCACTTTCCTATGACGTATGTTATGAAAAGAACAAATTGTACTATGTTTCTAACAGGGTGCATGCTTGCACCAGTCTGCTTGCACTGCTTAAACTATGTTATTATGCTGGTACCATTCTGCTTGCACTTATTATATAGGACGACATGCTTGCACTAGTGCAAGCATAATATCTGAAAAAAGAACAAGGAATTTAAGTAAAATATAGGTTGGACTTCCAACATGGCTTCCGCAACTGATACTGGAAATTTGCTTTGCCCTTTCTTGATGCTTCATACCATATCCTTTTGCTCTCTATGCGTGAGATCCTGCAATGAATTCATGAGGGAACAAAGAAGTGGGAAAAGGGAAATTTCAGAATGGGAAGGAATTCTGTTACAAGGATTCCAAGAATAGTACCACAAGAGGGGATAAACATAAGTGGGATAGGGAAAAAAATTCAAGGGTAAAGTGGGGCTTTTACGAAACAGACAAGGTAAATTCAGAAGAATATGGGAAGCTTAATCATTTTGGGATTGAAGAAGAAAACTGAGGGAATATTACGAAAGTGGAATATGAAGAAAGGCAGAAAATTTTCTGGAAGATCTGCCAGCACTAGTGCAAGAAAAATAACTATAGTGAGAATTAAGCGTTACTTGAATAAAAATATCCATGCTAATTACCCCAATTGTATAAAGGTTGGTTCTGCTAATCATGCTTTTACTTTTTGGTCGCTAGCATATCTAAAGATCAAGCAACATTATCTTTTTATTAGAAATTTTTGATCTTCCTGGCAGCAAGCTGGTTTTCAGGTTGATCCTTCTGCAATCATGTCAACGAACTGATTTTCATAATTAGAGGAAAATATTTTTCTTTACTTTTTATTTAGAAATTTTTTTGTATTTTAATTTTTTTTTTAAAGAAGAAGAAGAATTCATGTTTTCAAAAGGTTAGTATTACCATTCACCACTACTGTCCCGAATTGTTGTTGGACTTGCTGTGTAAAATATTTCCTGGCAAGTGGTTGAAAATACTTCTTTAATCTATGTCAGTTTACCAAGAATACTGAATTTTGTCCATCAATAGTTTTAACTTCTACTGCTCCATTCTCGAATACTCAGATCACTTCATAAGGCCCCATCCAATGTGTACGGAACTTTCCTTTAAAAATTTTAAATCTAGAATCATAAAGGAGCACCCAATCACCTGGTTGGAATTGATTTTTCTGAATAGACTTGTCATACCACCTTTTACGCTGCTGCTGAATTAATATATTCTGCTGAACAACATCCCTACGAAATTCATCTAACTCATTTAATTGGAGAAGACGTTGTTGTTGTGCCTCAGAGAGATCTAGTCCTAACTGAACTACAGTTCTGAAAGTTTTGATCTGGAATTCAAATGGTAACAGAACCTGTTTGCCATATACCAGCTCATATGGTGTATGTCCCGTGTTATTTCTCCAAGTGGTTCTGTATGCCCACAAAGCTTATGGTAATCTTTCAGCCCAGTCTTTCCGACGCATATTTACTATCTTTGTAAGAATGGACTCGATCACTTTGTCTGTGGATTCCACCTGGCCATTTGCTTACGGGTGATACGGCATGGATTTCCTATGCCAAATCTTGTATTGCTCCATCACACCCTGTACCAGATTAGAAATAAACTGTGAACCATTGTCACAAACAATTTCTCTAGGCACACCAAATCTAGTAAATATTTCAGTAAAAATAAAATCAACAACAAATTTTTCTGTAGCAAAGGAAACAGCTTTAGCTTCTACCCATTTTGTAACAAAATCTGTACAAACCAAAATATGTTTTTTACTTAATGACGTTGGATTTATTGGCCCTATAAAATCAATAGCCCATTTTTCAAACGGCTCAATCATAACTTGGGGGCATAAAGGCATTTCATTGGTTTGATTAGGCTAGCCCACTCGTTGACAACTATCACATCACCTGACATATTGTTTGCCATCCTTAAAAAAGGAAGGCCAAAAGTAACCAGCACGCAATACTTTATATGCAGTCTGCTTATCGGCGAAGTGGCCTCCACAAGGTTCATCATGAGCAGATTTCAATATGTCAAACACTTCCTCATCTCTTACACATCTACGGATAATCAGGTCCGGACCAGTGTAAAAGAGATCTCCTTGAAACCAGGAGTATACAACACTTTTCTAAATAATATTCCACTTTTCACGAGCAGACAAGTGGGGTGGTGTTTTCCCAGTAACCAAGTAATTAGAAATGTCAGCAAACCATGGAGAATATGTTTACATAACAAAAAAAAATTCATTCGGAAAATCATCATTAACAGGAGTTGCTTCACCAGGATTATCTAATCTAGAAAGAAAATTTGCTACAACATTAGATTTTCCTGGTCTATCAACAATAGTAACATTAAATTCCTGCAACAATAGCAACCACCTAGTAACTCTACCACTAGTCAATGTTTTTTTCATCAAATATTTAATCGTGGAATGATCACTATGTACAAATACTTCATATCCTGTAATATAGTGCCTGAACTTATTAATTGCAAAAATTACAGCTAAAAAATATTTCTCTGTAACTGTATAATTTAATTCAACGGAAGAAAAATTCTTACTAATATAATAAATAGCATAGGATTTCTTATTTTCCTCTTGTCCTAAAGTTGTGCCGCCAATAGCCAAATCTGAAGCGTCAAAGGAAATGTGAAAAGGCAGGGACCAGTTAGGACCTCTCAAAACTGGTGCCTGTACCAACTTTTCCTTCAATGTTTCAAAATACTGTTGGCAAGCTGTGGACCAAGAAAATTCACTATCCTTAGCTAGAAGTCAGAAAAGAGGGGCAGTTATCTTAGAAAAAATTTCAATGAATATTCTATAGTAACCAGCATGTCCTAAAAAACCTCTTGCTTCCCTTTGAGTTTTGGGTGCAGGAAGATGCAGAATGATTTCAATCTTTGTCGAATCAACCTGGATACCTTTACCAGAAATCAAATGGCCAAGTACCACTTTCGCTTTGCATATTAATATACATTTCTTGTCACTCAAGGCGAGATGGGCTTACTGACAATGAAGAAGTACTTTCTCCATATTTTTGAGAGCTTCCTGAAAGGAATCACCAAACACAGAAAAGTCATCCGTATAAATTTCTACAAATTCTATATCAACCAAAATGGCCAGGACTGCCCTTTGAAAGGTAGCTGAGGCATTACATAAACCAAAGGGAAGCACTTTATAAGAAAATGTACCCCATGGACATGTAAAATTAGTTTTAGCCTGATCTTTGGGTGCAATTTGTATTTGGTTATAGCCACTGAAGCCATCCAAAAAGGAAAAATATTTCTTTCCTGCAAGGGTGTCAAGCACCTGGTCAATGAAAGGGAGAGGGAAGTAATCTTTGAGAGTGGCTTTGTTTAATTCTCGATAATCAATACAAATACACCATCTTCCATCTTTCTTAGGTACTAGCACTAATGGAGAGACCCACTGACTATCGGAAATAGGATAGATAAAATTGGCATCCAAGAGTTTTTTTACTTCTTCCTTCATAATATCTCTTAGAGCTGGATTCATTCACCTTTGGGGTTGTCGGACAGGTCAGGTTCCTTCCTGAATATAGATATGATGTGTACAAGTTTCAGGAGGAATACCCTTCATATCTTCATAGCCCCAAGCAAAGGCACTAAGATGGTTTTGCAACAAATTCACAAGCTGCTCCTGCTGAGATGAGTCCAAATCTGAACTAATATGCAAGGATTTACCAGGGCTAATCTCAACAAGAGTAGTATCAGGCTCAGGAGTACTCAAGGGAGTGGTCAAATGCAGCGGCACAGAAGAATGAGAATCATGATTATCTTGAAAATCTAGGCTGAAAATCTGGCTCAATGGCTCAAAATTAGGAATAGTATCTATATTATTCAGGAAATCTTGAATCTCATCTTCTTGTGAAGACCCAGTATAATGATGGATAAGGGAAATGGGTTGAGTCTCCTCATCATTGCTTTGATCCAACCATAAATTATCTCGAAGGTCCTGAATGGATATGGCAGGGGGGTATAAGGTAACTTTCTTTTTAGAATCGCCATGCGAAATATACATATCACCGGAACGACATCATAATATATGCATCGGCCCCATGGTCGACCCAAGATCAAGAATGTCCTCCTACTGGGTTCTTTGGCTGAAGCACAATGAAATCAGCAAGATATTCCCAAGAATCTAATGATATGATCACATCGTCCAATACTCCTTTTAGCTTAATTTTAGATCTATCTGTTAATTCAAGCATAGTGGGAGTAGGGCGAAGATGAGATAACCAAATTTGATCCACGGTTTGCCTATTCATGACATTAATGGCTACCCCCAGGTCTATAAGAACATTAGAGACCAGGACATTACCAATCTGAACTGAGACAACAGGGTTTCCGGGATCAGTATATTTTTCCATAGACACACATCCTGTCATCAACTATGCTTCGCTACCAACAAATTGAATGGTTTGGGGTTCCAATATTTCCTCTCGGGTTTCTTGAGATAGAGTTCCTTAATAATATTGGTACAAATGGGGATCTCTTTAATGGCTTGAAGCAAAGGTATCTTAAAGAAAAGTTTCTGAAGCTCAGATGCCAAACTAGTCTCAGAAATACGCTCACTTCTTTCCATTACTAGCCTCTCTGGGAAGGGAGGCTGGTTGGAAGAAGATGGCAAGAATTCAGAGGGTAAGGGCTGCTTAGCGACAGCTTTCGAAGAATGGTTAAGAGTTTCCTCTTCTCCTTTCTCTTCAACAATCACTATAGGTTGCTTCTGATTTTCTGATGTTATAGTCCTTCCCGTTCTTAATTGAATATCATGAACCCCAACTAGAATAGAATGGTACTCGAATGGTAAAGGTGGGTTTGTTACATAGATCATTTGCACTGTTTTATTATTTTTAGGGTTGGGCATAGGTTGAGCAGGCAACTGAGGAGGTCAAAAGGGTGGAGGTAAAGGCAACGGTGGAGTAGACTGACTCGGAAGTTGAGGCATTGAATAAGGTGTATGCGTAGATGGATATGACTGCATAGGTGGCTGGTAGGAGTATGGAGAATGAGTTGGCCCTCTCCAACCTTGTTTCCATGGTTGAGAAGGTTTCCCATGCTAATATTTATTCCCATACTGCCACTGCTGATTAGTGTTAGGATAAGAATATGCATGTGAATTATAACCAAAATAGTGTGGAGAAAATTCAGGAGCCATACCTGCACCTACCTGAGGCCAATTTCTCCCATAGCATACAAGTATTCAGCTTCAGGCTGTCCCCCTGTAAATACAGCGTTAAGTCCTGGTATAGACTGACATTTTTCTGTGACATGGTCTTCTACACAAATGGCACACTTATTAGTTTCTTTCAAATTAAGAGGACACTCTTTAGGAGGATGCTTGTCTCTACATTTAGGATAAAAAATACATAATGACTCTTGTTCCTTCATGAGTTTTTGCTGAAATTTTAAAGAGTCTAACTATTTGGTAACAATATTCATTATATCAATTTTCATGTTTTCCATTTTATTTTCTAGTCCAATAATCATAGCATCAGTAGATTCAGTTTTTCTATTTCTATTTCGAGTTCCTCTACCAGATCTATACTGATTTCTTGAAAATTTCCTGCATAATTCACAAATTTGTTCAAAATTTTGCTGAGAAATATCACCTTGTCCTAATAAATTTAAATTATTTCTAGCATTATCAGTAAGTCCTCTTCAGAACAAGGTTCTAATAGTATTGGGATCAAACTTAAGTTTCAACCTTTGTAAAATATACAGAAATCTTTCTAGGTAATCTTCAAGAGTTTCATCATCATCCTGTATGATTGTAAAAATCTCATCCTGCATGTCCCGAGTTTTACAATATTCTTGATATTTAGACAAAAACACTCTCTTCATCTGATCTCAAGAGGTTATATTGTTTCCTCCTAACCCCATAAACCAGCGTAGAGCTGAGTCCTTGAGAGTAACAGGAAATAATCTTAACTTCTGAGTGTCAGTTGAATAATCATAACTTCTACACAGAATATCAAACTCGAATAGGAAAGAGTCAGGATCTCCATGAACTTTACCATGGAAATGAGGGAGAGCTTATGGTGGAATATTCTTCATTTGTGCCACAGTATCAGGATCCACAATTGGAAACACAAAAGTGGATTGTTCTTCACTTACCTGGTTTTCACCGGTCCCTTCCAAATGATCTTCATGGTCCACCATTGTTTCCCTTTTACTTGTACCGCTCTCAACAGGCTGAACCACACCTGAGATGTTGTCACCAGGATCCAAGTGGATTATTCCTGCGTGATGGGTTTGAATTGGATTAGGCTTCCTGCTTACAGAAGGAGACCCAATATGAGAATTGTTTTCAGAATTCTTTTGGCCCTTAGTGGGCTTCAAACCCTTACCTTTTCTAGGCATTCATTTCAAAAAAGAAAGAAAAAAAACAAGCAAATTCTAGTAAAAAATGTTGTCAGAAATCAATTAACACCAGTAAAATTCCTTCAAAGAAGCTTTTCCAAACAATACTGCAAAAATAAAGGAAAAATTACCTCTATTGTATAATCAGAAAATTCTTACCACATCAAATCGCCTCCCCGGCAACGGCGCCAAAATGTTGGGTGCAGGAATTACACTTAAGCAAACTCCTCAACACTTAATTTGTCAACTCGGGGGATCCGTAAACTTAGAGACGAAGCACAGACAATGCCAGAGATGGTATGAATCTTCCTAATATAAATCCCTACTTTCTTTAAAGGAAAGATTACAGAATCAAATTAAAAAGAGAAAAATTCAACTTGAACCATCAAAATAATCTAAGACTGGAACAAGGAAGAATGCATTTGCAAGAGGGAATTAAAGATAAACGGCAATCACTCTAGCTAATTATTGTTTAACTACTGAGTGTGTGTTTTTCTTTAGCAGAGACACTTATTAGTCTCATCAGATGGGCCCTTAAACCTGCTCCTTTGGAGATTTCCTTCTTGCCCTAATCTGTCTTGCACTTTCGCAGTCTGCTTGCACTAGTGCAGGAAAACAGATTTATGCAGAAGGTATAAATGGTGTCTTTACTAAAGGATTTTTACTTCATGCAATGGATTGAACTTTCCCAGGTTCAAAGCACTCAGATCCCGTGGCAAGAAACTAGTTCTTGCACTGGATCAGAGCTTCTTGCACTTAGCATTTAATTCTTAAAATGAGTGCTTAATTATTGCAAGTGCTATTATACTGTTAAATCAAATTTCACACATAAAAAGTGAATGTTTCTGATCTTAACAGAGTGCAGGAATAAAGAAACAATTAATATACATTTATCCTGTCATAAGCATTTAATGAAAGAAAGAAGATTGTGGGAAGTAGACTAAGAAGGCTTGTTGCATCACACCAACGTGCACTGGTGCAGGTTCATTTCTCCTGCTTGGACCAGGCGGGGAAAACCAATCAAACAGAATTGTAGAAAAGGAGATATCACACCAACGTGCACTGGTGCAGGGTTATTTCTCCTGCTTCGACCAGGCGGAGGAAAACCAATCTGAAATCAAGTGTAGGAAAGGAAATTGCAGGAAAAGGAAATTTATATACTTCACACAACAGATCCTCTTTCACTCAGACATGAATCCATGTGCTTAAAATTAAATCACACTTGACAATGTAAACACAAATTACAGGAAAACAGGAAATGGGGTAAACGTGATGGGTTGGCTGGGCCCTAGCCAACCAACGCGTTTCCCTTTTAAATAAAAACATTACTCAGTACCCTAATCAATTCATCAGCTCAAATACAGAAACGCAATTTTTGAAACATGAGGCAGAGCTCCCTTTTATTAATTCACTGAGGCAAGTACATACATTAATACATCGTCCAGCCCAAATTCGGGCGATAACAAAATACCGCAACCTGTTACCGCCTCTCTGGCTGTGTCTCTGTTCCCTTCTACTATCAAAACGTCCCCCTAGTCCTATTTACATTCTACATTATATAGATCTTTGGCCAAAGGCCAAAATAGATCATTCAACCGATTACGTAACCAAACGCAGAATTTAGCTTTTCGGCCTTCAAAATTAGACAGTTAGCAAAACTGACCATAGCCAATCTCCAGCTTTCGTCCTTCTCAAATTTGGTCTCGACTACCTTTGGGTCGATCTTGTTGTCGTGGCTGAAGCTGCTCAAAACAAGGCGGTGATCAAGGAGGTTCGAATCTGCTGCAAGGATTTGTTGTGCTGGCAACGGTGCAAGATCCGATCCTGCACTAGGATCATCGGTCATGGTAAGTACTCTAACTACCAAATAAACATTGGAGATGTCGATAAGTTACAAAGAGTGATTAAAAGTAAGAAATCATGTAATAAATAATTAATTAATGCTAAGTTGAATTAAAAATATGAAAAATAAAGTTTATACGAAATATTTCACCGTGCTTGGACTGGTGCAAGATGAGGGTGCATAAAAGAGGTAAAACAGCGGTAAATGGTTATGATTTAGGAAGGGGAAAATGGAAAAAAGAGAGCAAATTAGGGGGCTAACAGTATGATACCTCGTAGGAAAGATATCTCCAAGGAATACATCTATTGACATGATTTATTTCGAATCATTTGAGCAATCATGCCCAAAAAATCTCCATTTAGGGCCTCAAAATAGCTCTGGAAATTCAGAACCCGAAAAAATGCTAAAAATAGTAAATAAGAAAATTGATGAAACTAACTAGGTGGAATAGGTGGGTGGCCACCAATATCCACCTAGACCATTCCTCCCCCCTTAGGAAGCAATGGTCCCCATTGCGTGCAGAGCCTCCATGAGGTGGGGAAATTTCTGTTGAACCATATCCCTGGTGAACCACTTTCCCTGCTGAAGGAGTTGGCCTACTTTGACAACTCGGTATAGATGGATCCTCTATTGTTGGGTGTTATTGATCTGTGTGTCCATGATCTGATCAGTTTTAGCTTGTTCCATGCAGTATGGGTTTTACTCTGTTGGTGTGAGTTGTTCTGCCATATCATATGTGTCAATAGAGGTGGAAAGTAGGGTCGAAGGCGGTCCACATTGACCACTGGACGTAGAGCAAGGAATGGTGGAATATTGAGCTCAAAGGCATTATCCCCTATAGCTTTGGTGATGGTGTATGGCCTATATCGAAGCAGGCGAAGCTTTCAATGAGGTCCAGCGAGGCGCTCCTTCTGCAAATGTAGCCACACTTTGTCACCCACCTGGAAGTTGTGTGGCACCCGATGTTGATCATGTCGTTGCTTGTACTTAACATTGGCTCTATCCAATGTGTCATGAACCTGTTGGAGGATGTGCTGAATGTGCTCAATGAATTTGTCCTCCTTGTCAACTTCAGACTGGACATGAACCAAATCTTCCTGAGTAGCCGCAAATAGCATGGATACGTCAATGGGACATAGTGGCTAGAATCCCAAACCCACCTGAAAGGTTTTGTGGTCATTGAGTTATGGAGAGCCCGATTATAGCTATTTTGTACATATAGGAGGCTCTCATCCCATGTGTGTGGATGCTTTGAGTTGTACATGCGTTGAATGTGTATGATCATCATGTTGATGACCTCTGTCTATCCATTGGTTTAGGGATGGAAAGATGTGGATTTGGTGAGCTTGGTATCCAGCATCAACCAGAGGTGGGACCATAATGTACTAAGGAAACTGTTGTCCCGATCTAAGATAATAGATTGTGGGATACCAAAGTGTACCCACACTCATTCAAAGAAGTGTTTAGCAGTGGCTTCTGTCGTAATATTCTTCTTACAGGGCGCCATAATGGTCATCTTTAATAATTTGTCGACGACCACAAAAACACAGTCATTATCATGCTTAGTAGAAGTAAGGCCCGACATGTAATCCATGGAGATGGATTCCCAAGCTTGACTAGGTGTAGGCAGCGAAGTATAGAGGCCTTGCTTCCTGATAGTCAGTTTGGCATTGACGCAGGCAGTGTAGGATCTGATGTACTTCCTGACATCCTATTGAAGGCTCGACCAATAGAAATACTTCTGCAGTATTGCCACTATTTTTTCGACCCCAAAATGTCCAGCAGCCCAAATGTAGTGTACTTCCCAGACCATCTTGGCACACTTGCTTGAACAAACACAAAGGTGTTCCAAGTGACATAGTAGTGCATCCTGGAGGTCAAAATTTGAAACTTTCTTACCCTTCAAGAGAAACTTGTATGTGTGGACGAATTCTGGATCGCTTTTTTAGAGAAGCGGCCAATCAGAAGTCTCTTGCCCACAAGAGTTGAGCATGGTAGTTAGCGCTACAATCGGTGGTCGGCTGAGGAAGTCTACAACATATTGGTGTTGCCCTTCTTGTACTTGATGTTAAAATGAAACTGTTACAGGTATGTGGACCACTTCTTATGGCGATCATTATGTAACTTCCCTTATGTATGTATGAACTGTAGGGGTTAGTGGTCTGTGTGAATGATCATTTCCTTCCCCAAAATGTAATACTTCCATTGTCAGCAAGCCTACACAATGGAATACATCTCTTTGTCCTAAGTGGGATACTTCTAGACTGTATTGGAAAGTGTCTCATTGTATATGCCACTGGATGCCCCTATTGAGTAAGAACTGCCCCAATAGCATAGTCAGAGGCATCTATCTTGATCTCAAATGGTTGTTGCAAGTCTGGTAATGTAAGCACTGGTGCAGAGTAGAAGCGATGTTTCAAGTCTACGAACGTCTTCTGTTGAGATTCAGACCAAAATAATTTTTCTTTCGCTCCTCTCTTGGTAACTTGACTCAAGGGCCAAGTGGTATGAGAGAATCCCAACATGAACATGCTGTAGAAATTGGCAAGACCCAGAAATTTGTGGAGCTTTGTTAGAGTGGTTGGGGCTAGCCAATCCCAAGTGACTTGGAACTTGGATGGATCCATATGAACTCCCCGCTCATAAATAATGTACCCTAGATACTGAACATGGTTTATGTGAAAAGTGCACTTCTCCAAATTGGAACACAATTTGTGTTACCCTAGTGTTTGGAGGACATATCGGATGTGGTGGAGGTGCTCTTCGGAAGTAAATTTGAAGATCAAGATGTCATCCAAGTACACCACCACAAATGAGTTGGTGAATGGGCGCAAGATGTCTTCCATCATTTGCATGAAGGTTGCGGGAGCATTCGTCAACCTGAAAGGCATGAACAACCATTTGAAGAGGCCCTCCTTGGCTTTGAAGGCAGTCTTCCACACACTAGAAGGTTTGATTAGTACCTGGTGATACTGAGAATTCAAGTCGTTCTTGCTGAAATATTTGGCCCCCCTGAGCTGGTCCAGGAGTTCATCTATCTATGGGATTGGATACCTATTCCAGATGACTTTGATCTTGTTCAGTGCCTCATTGTCAATACAGATTCTCCAAGTGTCGTCCTTCTTCTGTACCAAAACGATTGGGCTCCCATAGGGTGAGGAGCTTGGCCTGATGTACCCTTTCTGCAATAGCTCTTGGATCTGCCTCTTGATTTCATCATTCCCCATAACAGAGCATCGATATATTGGCCCATTAGGAAGTGACGCGCCTGGGGTCATATCAATGGAGTGCTTGACTTGACATTGTAGAGGAACCCCTGTGGGTGAGGAGAAAATGTCATGGTATTCCTCCACGACTTTGTCTATCTATTTCTGTCGCACAGGGGCACCCTATTTGGAGGCTATGGCCACAATATTCTTCTTGCCCTATGGGCGAATCGTAATGAAAACAAATTTTCTGGTTTGGGAAATAATCTTAGTGCATTTCTTGGCAGTAATCAAAGAGATGGCAAAAGGCAGTACTACCTCCGGTATCTTGTACAACTTATTTCCCAAAGTAATAATAACATAACAAGGCCTAGACTCATACACAGCATGTCACTTCCACAAGTATGGTTGGCATAATAATACATCAGAAACTTCAACAGGAGCAATATCACACAGTACCTCATCCGTGAAGGGCTTGATGTTGTAGGGAAGGAGGCACTGTTGGCTGATGTGGAGATCTCTTCCTTGGTGAAGCCACCCGATGGTATACAGTTGCGGGTGTGTTGTGTTTAGTAGGCCGAGACGCTTCATGACCTCTGCTAAATGAGTTTCTTTTGGCTTCTGTTATTGACAATGAATTACAATGGAGAACCTTGCACCCACATCTAGGAATGGAATAGGCGCTCCCCCTCCTCTAGATCTTCGGGTTCCTCCTTTTGGATATTAGTGGTGGCAACAGTGGCACTGGGTTCCACATCAATGATTTTCTTCCCTTTGTCATTCCCCTTGTCCAGTTTTGACTCAGAATCAGAACATGCATCTTATTTGGATGGCTTCAGCTTGGCCACCAACGACTGTTTGGCCCAACACTCACTTGTGTTGTGAGTGGATATTTTATGAAATACACACCATTTCCCTGTGTCCTTATTTGGATTTGTGGTGTTGTTCTTCACTTGCTGCTTTGACGGGTTGTCCTGAGTCATCCTGCTTTGGCTTTTCCCCTTGTTCTGCGGTTTGGGGGCGCCTTTCCCTGGCTTTGGATTCGCGGATCCAAAGTCTCGCTTCTTCTATTTAAATTTCTGCTCGATCTTCGTGCCATATCAATATGTCATGCCAAGCGAGGTAATGTCAATGAAATCCATTTCCTCCTGAATATATCTGTGCAAATATCTATGGTACTTGAGCACCAAGTTTTTCTCTAAATCTTTAATACCCAACTTTGTGTGCAAGGTATGGAACAAACTTGTTAGCTCATGCACATCTTGATCCCTTTGTTGCCGCATCGTGGTCCATTGGATGTACTTGTCCTCATAGCTCCCCATGGGGTGATATTTTTCCTTGATTCCATCTCAGAATGAATTCCAAGTGGGTGAGGCTTAAAAAAGTGAGGGTTCTTCTTCATCCCTCTGTTCACAGTAGGTTTCCCACCAATATTTGACATGCGGGGTGGCTTTGAAGAGTACAAAGGTAATATTTTCATGATCGGAGAAATCATGGACCAAAAAATACCCTTATAGCAAATTCAACCATCTATCTACGACGTTTGCATATATTTGGCCTTCAAATATGGGAATGTCAAATTTTACTTGTACCTTAAAAGGAGTGGCGCCTCCAGAGTGGTTGTTGGATGAAGATGCGCCACTGGTGGGTAGTCATTGGAGGATCTGGGCAAAGTTATCCATCATCACGTTCCTTTGTTTCTTGAGGGCCTCCTCGAGAAATATTTTGATAGGATCTCCTACTCCCTCGTCTTTCTTTTCTTCCGCCATGGGAGGTCATTGGGGTTTGTAAGTCTGATCTTGTATATGTTCAACCAAATCGAACCCTAACTCCTTATACCCCGACCTCGTTGGGGACATGCAAAGAAAGATCTAGAAATAATAGACCGCTCTAATACCACTGATCTATACTTTTGAAGGAACGCAATAAAATACAGAAATAAACATCAACGCAGAGATGCAACGGGAATAATACTTCACTTCATTAATATCAAACACTGAAGAATTCTTAGAGGTAGAATGGAAAATAACTAGCTTGGGCGATGGTAGCTTATCTCTGAGAAGAGATGTGGTAGCTACATGCCTCTGAACTGTGTTACAATGAGGCTCAAGGAAATTTTTATTATTTAACAATAAGAGAAAACCCTAAACAACCAAAACCCTAACTCGAGGAGATGTAACACCAAGAGTTTATGGGACCCATTGGGGTTAGTTGGGCAGCCAACTTCCCGGGGTCGCAACTTGGTCATATTATCTCCATTTGGTGCGTATGATACGTTGTTGGAAATATCCCTCCAAGTACTACAACTTCTAACGTGATTTTTTTTCAAATTGACAAAATTAATCATGCCCAAAAAGTGTCGTTTAGGGCCTCAAAATGGCTCTAGAATTTTAGGACCCGAAAAACTGCTAAAAATATTAAATAAGAAAACTGATGAAACTAACTAGGTGGAATAGGTGGGTGGCCACCAATACCCACTTGGATCAGTATTGGTATCAGTATCTAAAATAGGGAATCCAAAATATTCATCTTCATGAAAATCACCCTCATCTCCCCTTCCACTTCTACCACCTCTACCACCTCCTCTTATTCTACCTCTTCCTCCACGAATTCTTGGCCTTTCCTCTCTATTATGTACTTCTCCTTCTTCACCTACCATTGTAGATTCTTCAAAGCTAATATAAGTTTCAATGATAGGTTTGTATACCTATTCTTCCTCTGTTTCCTCTACCAATGGTAGTTTAGAAATATTTTCCTCTTCCACTTCTTCCCACTCACTAGGTACCTCTAATTCTTGTCCTATGAGTTGTTCACCTGTTGAGGAAATAAATATGAATCCTTCAGTTGGGGAAGTAGGTTCTTCAACTAAAACTTCTGAAGATGAAGTTGTTGAGTCCCTGGGTTAGATTTCTAACCTATGTACTTCAGGAAGTATTGTGCTGAAAATGGCAACAAGAAATATTGAAAATGGCACCATGAGGCTTTTTATTTAATTTTCCCTTGATTAAATTAGAAGTAAATTGTAATTCCACAGCTTATAAGTGTTAACTGAGTCATGAAGACTTAGTTAGATCAGTTAATTCGATTTCAGGGTTAAACTAGAGGCATGTAGAGTGTCTCCTACTTTTCAGGATCCCTGGTTAAGTAATTTTGAGTTGTAATTAGTTAACTCAGGTTATTTGAGTTAAAATTAGTTTAACTAGTTCTAACTGATGGATGAGCTAGTGATAGGTCAAGTAAATTAAATCTGATTTAATTTAAATGCAGTAATAAATAAGATAATTGATAATTCGCTATAAATAGTTGTTGCATGTCAGTTCTAAGGAAGGCCCAGTTGAGATTGGGGTTAAAGGGAAGATAAATATTATTTTTATAATTAGAAAATTGTACAGGTCATGTATGAGGTCGTCAAGAAGCCTTGGATGTATTTCACAATCATTAATTGGTAATTTCTTAATTAATAGGGGCTCAATTATCCTAGGAATGCATAAGCAAGCCTGGTTAGGAAGAGGCAAGCAACCGGTTAAATATTGGACCAAACCTACTTAGATCATTGCCAAGATCAAAGCAGGAACAGAGTGAGACAGTCAAGAGAGTGCAGAGGTTTCTCAATAATGGAAGTAACATTGTATTGTTTCATGATATTGACTTAATGAAATACATAGATAGCGGGGTTTTGAGTAGTTGATTTCCCCAAATACATCTTGTGTTGTGCGATTGATAATTTCTTTCTCTTACTTGTTATGTGATTGTGCGATGTAATTGGTTTCCACAAAATGGTATAATTGATTCAATATGTTGTTTTGGTGCGTTACAAGATTAGTTGAATATATATATATATATCTACATATTGTTCTACCTGTAAATGATGGAATGTGTGTATCGAAAGGTGGTGTCGCACTACGTGGTCTAGCAGGGGTGGTTGGTGATGTTGGTATTGAACTACGTTCTTTACTTACAAATCTACCCATAAAATCTCATTCTATATGTATGTATCCTAAATGATTCTAGCATGAATAAATTATGCATCTAAAAAAATGAATGCAACTATTATGAAATACAGTTGTGACAACTCTAATCTAGATAGAATCCCAAAATCACGATGTGTAGGTTCTTACCTCTCATCTTACCGCTCCATCTAAATAGAGTTGTTTAAATGAAAAATAATTCTAAATTAAAAGTATACACCTATGTATAATTCCCCAAAAATGATGACATAAATGTTGGGTAGCTTAATTTTTGATTAAATTACTTACATTAAATCATCAATCCAGGGTTCGTGACCTTACGAAGTACACTTGAACTATATATGCTAGGATATAAACTTTTAATTGAAAGGAAACTATTCTAATTGCAAGATGAAAATTAAACCTAATTATGACAAGATCTTAGTAAGGATAGGCACACGTTCAGTCTTAGAGGCCTAGATCAAATTCAAGGCTTGCAAATCAAATGAATTCAAAGCAAAATATGATAATGTGAAAGCTTCAAAATCTATTCTATGAGACAAGGAAAAGAAATATTATTCTATTGAACTTTGAAAGACAAATTTTATACACTTATGCTTTGAAAGGGAACTTAATCTACTTGACTTGAAAAAGAAACCTATGAACTTTTGAAACAAACTTATTCTAGAAATCTATTCTATGAAACCATGAAGAAAATATATTCTAAGAATATATTCTATGAGACTTTGAAAGCAAATTTAATCTATGTGACTTGAAAGGAAATCTAAGCTATCAATTCGTGAAAGTAAGATAGATATAAAAACTACAAGGCTTTGAAAAAAAAAAAAACTATTCTAAAGTATACCAACAAAAAGCAATGAAATAAAAATCAATCTAGAAACCTCAAAATTTTATTGATGTGTGCATTCTAAACTAGAACTAGTATTGACCTTCAAGCATAAATTTTTTACTAAGAAAAGAAAACAATTAAAGGAAATATTTTGGTGTTTTTGATTTTTTGTCAAGCGCTTGACTTGTAAAGAACCAAAGGAAAATAAAGTGAAATTCTGATTTAAAATACAAATTATTAAAGTAAAATAGAGCATTTAATTGAACTGAATAATTTAATGAAATGGATTCTAATCTAATTACAAAGTGAAATAAATTAAATCATGAAATACAACTATACTATCTCTCACACATCCTCGGAGGGGCCTCCTGGTGAGTGCGAGATGTTAAAATCTCAAATCACAAGACTTTGAATCACCAACACAATCACGAATATGCCATGAACAGAGCATGTATTACTTCAAATATGGAAACAAAGTTGACAAATGATAATAACTATAGTGTTGAACTTAATTAAATGTATTTCACTTTCAAAACAAAGCGTTTTTATAATGGTTTCAAAATTAACAAGTTAAGAAATTATTTCCTATAATCAAGAACTGAAATTGACATCTAAGCTTCTAGATCAAAATAGGAATTTCGCTTCTCATGATTCTCTACTAAAGGAGTGAATCATGAGAAGGCATTCATTTACACATCATCAACTTAAACTTAGGTCTTCAAATCTGACTTGCTTGTTATTTCCATGCTCGCTTGATTGCAGATTCAGTTTCTTGATATTCGACGTGAAAGATCCAGATTCATGAAGGAACGAAATGAAATACAAATATAAATAGAAACATAAAGATACAACGAAAACATAACTTCAATTCATTAATAAAAAAGTACTGAAAATTGTTTACATGCAAAATGGAAATAAACTAGCTCAGGCAATGGTAGCTTATCTCTGAGAAGAGATATGACAACTACATTCCTTATGAACTATGTTACAATGAGGCTATAAGGCCTATTTATTATTGAGAAATAATGAAAAATCATGAACATACAAAAAACTAACCCTAGGAGATGAAGTGCCAAAAGTCTATGGGCCTCGTTGGGGTAAATTGGTTCATCAACTTCCGTGGGTCGTCACTTTGGCATACGATCTTTTTTTGACGTGTATGGTACCTTGTTAGAAATATCTATCTGAGGACTTCAATTTTTTACTGCAAACTCGTGCCTCAAATTATAGGTTTACCCATTCTCCAAAAAAATGTCATTTAGGGCCTAAAAACAACTCCAAAAGTTCAAGACCCGAAAAACTGCCAAAAATAGTAAATTGTGCTACAATTAAGGACACTAAAAGAAAAAATGGTGGGGGTCCAAGTGGAATAGGCAAGTGGCCACAAACATCCACCTAAATCAGCGAATCAAGTATTCCATAGCCATGTTGATTACAAGTTTGACCAATGAGCCATGCTTATTTTGTGAGCTTCCAGGTTTGACCAATAGGTGGATGTCCATGTAAGTGACATTTGGCAACTACTTATGTGCTTTGGTCATCTTCTATCATGTGCTAACATGGAGAACTTAGGATTTGGCTACAAAAATTTAAATTTACTATAGAAAGTGCATGATTTTGTAGCTATAACATAGTTTAAACTAATTTCATAAAGAAAACATAAACTTTAAGCTATTGATGGATGATTAAATTTTTTTATGAACATTTGCATGATCTGAATGAACTTTAATTCATAAATGAGATGGAATATAAGGAAAATGTGTAACAAAATGGCTGGAAAAGGAAAAATGGATTGGCAAAAGGAGGAAAATTCAGAGATTCAACAAAGCAACCACCTCGTGACACCATCGAGGGGGGGGTCGCTCATTTCAATGCTAGTTGTTGATCTATCGCTTAATATTGGCCATCGAATGGAGGCTGGGATTGGAAAACACCAAAAAAATTTGTAACATAAAGGTCATAAATTACAAATGGTTGTGACCCTGGTGGGACACACGATTGCATGGTGGATGATATGTGATAAGGGTGGACTGATGAATTCTTAGTTGAACCGAGAGGGGGTGAATCCGCTTCAATACATACATGAGCTTTTTAAATTTTCATCACTTATTTACACTTTTACTTTTGTATTCAACCTTAGTATATGAACAAATTTTAATATGTTGCAACAAGTATAAAATTAATGTGACAATAAACTTATTATGAGAGCAAGAACATTAAGCAACATTTGATAAATCATCTCAAGACACAGCAACACAACAGATATATAAGTGGAAACCCATAAAGGGAGAAAACCACATCTTATTATTTTTGTGAGGTAAGGCAAGCTCCAACCTCTCACCACCGTTTTTCTATAGGCACCATCGAAACCCAGGAGGCTCCAACCTCAATTCTCGAAGCAGCAACTTGCAAGGAAGCTCTCCAACTCCCCCTTCAATTATGTCTCATAGTGCACTAACCCAACATCTCTGCTCCAACCTCGCGACATAACCACGTGCCTATCAAGTTTCAACTTGATAGGGAAGCTCCAACTTCCTCAATTTATCACAAGAAGTGTTTGTTGATTTACCTCAGATATCAGCTCTGTTCTGTAGCATCTCTTTCTGCTCCTCTCTTCCTTATCTTCTCTGCCTCAATCTTCTATACTTTTCATTCTCTATCCTTACTCTCTCTAACCTCTCTATGCATATCAAGATGGTATTACTTATAGAGAATTCCTGATGACTGTTTGTATTCCTCAAGGAGTTCGAAATGGATAGCCATACCTCTTAGTCTTCTACCTTCTTATTTCTTTTCGGCTTACTCAGAAAAATATAATTGTAGGTACCAATTTAACACTACAGTGGGAATTTGTTCTCTTTCGGAGACTTTCCAATGCATCACAACAATATAAATTAAAATCATTTACATTCAATTACAATGAAAACTCCAGCTCACTCATTCATCCTCTTGGCTAGTTTTGCATTTGTCTTTTCTCTGACTGTGTCTTTGTCCCTTTCGGATATGTTTGTTTCCTATATATAACGTAATTTCAAATCTTGGCATACTTATACAAAGTTTTAACAAAAAAACTGCCACGTCCACTATAACAATAAAGAATCATGTTAATACATAAAAAAATTCCCTTTCGGGACCACTTGCCACGCTTTCCGATGCGATATATTTCTCCTCGACTTCTTCCAATTGCGATTGATCGCAATCGCAATTTCCATTTGAATGTATCAACATTCCAATTCTCCGATGCTCCAATTCCGATGATTCATTGTTTACCGGAACTCAACCATACATGAATCATAGTTTATAAAGGCCATCGGGTCCGGTCTTTCATCGCAATCGCAATCTTTTAATATATTATAGATGTTACTTGCTTTGTCAGGTACGGTCGTACTGTTCCGCGTATTTTACCGATGCCATGAATCAACATTATAACGATTACCGTGTACGAGTTGAACTCAAACACATATATGAATCATGACTTATTGATCCATTGGGTCCGCATTTCAATCGAAACTCTTGTCAATATGTTCCGCTGCCAATCCTTTCTCCGATGCGATTGGGTGAGGGTCCCACAGCATAAGACTTTTGTTTGATTTAAAATCAAACAAACCTTTTGTATTATTAATTTATCATCCATAAATATAATATATATATATATATATGCCTTGTACTTTAACCATTAGCACGAGATATTATGATGTATTCAATTCACGGGCCCACATATATTTGATAAACTTCACACCTTTAATTCATTTAAATGCTAGCGCCCTTTGAACATATAAACCCGCATACAGATGCATTATATAATATTTGATCTTTATATATATATCAATATATTATATACCAACACACATATATATATATATATATACTCTGCATAGATCAAAAGTTAGGCCATGTACTGAACAAAGGCGCTACCCTTTGTTTGATATATATGTATACTTTGCCAATGGTTCAAACCATAATAATACACTTTGTTAAATCCGAAAACCTTAATAATGATCAACACACATGTATGCATGGGCCCCAAAGCTGACAACCTTCCTCATCCAATAGTGGAAAAGCTGCCGCACCGACCTTGACGATCCAACGGATATCGCACGGTGAAGATGCACGATGGCGTGCTGTGGAAGCGGTTTTTCGAATTCGCTTAGGGCCACGTGTCGCCCACTCTATGGAATCGTTCTGATTTCTTGAATACCGCTTGCCCATCAAAAGCGGCACGATGAAAACCATCAGGTGTTCTAAACCGTCGTCATTGTTCACACCTCGTGGTTCCATTTAGTTGCGCTCGAGGTTCCGCTTTGTTTCTTAACTTCGTTCTTCTATACGTTTCAATGCCTTTGTTGATATAAACTCCGCCCTCTCTTTTTCTTTGCATTCACATTACTTCATCTAATATGGACATCACCATTGTATAACCGAAGGTCCTTTCCTTCATTTCTCTTCAATGAGGCTTCCTCCACGACTTCGTGGGACACACACTTTCTCGGCATTTACTATTTAGTGTATCTACTAGCTGGGGTAGTGATTCTCGGAATAACGACTTTGCCTCTGCTTCTACCTTTCTGTCATAACGACTCTGCCTCTGCCTCTGTCTTTCTGTGATAACGGCTCTGCCTCTGCCTCTGTCTTTACCTTTTTGCTTCTGCCTTTGCTGCTTCTGCCTCTGCTTTCGCTGTACCTCTGCTGCTCAACCTCTGCCTCTGCTTTTTGTCTTCTACTGTAGTTCTTTGCCTATCTCTGTCTTTTCTGCCTCTATTGCCATCAATGAAATCATTTCCAACAGTCTCCCCCTTTGGAATTGATGGCAATACACTTCCTTTGTTTTCCTGTTAGGGACCTTTCTCCTGTTTCTTGCTCTTCCTCCCCCTTTGACATCAATGGCAAGGGGTTTGAATTTTTATTTTTATTTTTCAACATTTCGTGCATTTCCTTTCTCTGAGATCTTCTGACTTTGTACGCTGCTGCTCCAACCTTTGGATTAGATTCACATTGGGTTCACCACTAACCCTTTAGTGTTTTTATTGATTCTTTTATGTTGGATGTATTCTTGCCATAATCCTTTTGATCCTAAGGACCTGTTTTATCCTTACCTAGTTGGCTGATCTCCCCCTGGAATGATATTCTCGTTTCTGTTCTCCTCCTAAAACTGTGCTTTCTCTTCATATCATAGAGTAGCATCTACAGATACTACCCCTAGTCTATTTCTCAAATATTCAAATGGTACTCTAGCAAGCGGTTTGGTAAATATATCTGTTGTTTGTTCTTTTGTTGGTACATACTCCATTTTTACTATCTTCTGAGCCACTTACTCTCGGAGAAAATGATACTTGATTGGGATATGTTTAGTTTTTGAGTGAAGCAAATGATTTTTAGATATACTTATAGCACTTGTATTATCACATTTGATTGAGATAGGTTCATCAATGCTTACCTTCATGTCTTGAAGGGTTTGCTTCATCCACATGACTTGTGTACAACATCACTGCTATGCTGCTCTCTTGCATCTGCTCTGTTTGTGAAACGGAAGATAGATGTTTGTTTCTTGCTTAACCATGCCACCGAGATCTTCTCTAGATGAAAAGCACCTCCACTTTGGCTTTGACCAACTTTTCTTGCATCATCTACTGCCATTTATTTAATTTGCATACGTATGTCTTTGTCAAAGTGACTTTCTTCAGGATACCAAAGTCCATACTGTGCAGTTCCTTGTAGATATCTGAATATTCTTTTAACTGCTAGAAGGTGATTTTGTTTAGGTGTTGTTTGATATCTAGCCACAAGTCCTACTGATAGCATGATGTCTGGTCTTGATGCTGTCAGGTACAACAGACTTCTTATCATGGATCTGTAGAGTCTTTGATCTATATCAGCATATCCATAATCAGCACACAGCTTGCATCTCGTGATCATGGGAGTTGACACAGGTTTGCAGTCCTCCATTTTGAACTTTTTCAACATTTCTTTTAAGTATTTTTCTTGTGAGATGAATGTACTTGTGTTATTTTGCTGAATTTGAAGTCCTAAGTAGAAATTGAGCTCTCCAATCATAGACATCTCAAACTTTGTTTTCATCTCATCAGCAAACCCTTTTGCTAGTTCTTCTCTATTACTTCCAAACATAATGTCATCAACATATACTACAACAATCAGGAGTTCATTTTCATGGGCTTTTATATATAGATTGTTGTCTACTCCACCTCTCTTAAAGCCTTGTTTTTGAAAATATTTATCCAGTCTTGAGTACCAAGCATGAGGAGCCTGTTTCAGTCCATATAGAGCCTTCTTCAGTCTGCACACATAGTCTTCTTTGTCTGTTAATGAGAAGCCTTCTGGTTGTTCCATGTAGACTTCTTCTTCTAAGTCTCCATTCAGAAATTCAGATTTTACATCCATTTGATATACTTTGAAGTTTTGGTAGCAAGAAAATTCCAAGAACATTCTGATAGCTTCCATTCTGGCTACAGGGGAAAATGTTTCATCGTAATCAAGTCCTTTGATTTGTGAATATCCTTTGCAGACAAATCTAGCTTTGTTCCTGATTACCTGTCCTTCCTCATTCATTTTATTTTTGAATACCCATTTTGACCCTATGATATTTTTCTCAGTGGGTCTAGGAACTAGTTCCCAGGTATTGTTTTTCTCAATTTGGTCTAATTCTTCATTCATAGCATTCACCCAATACTTGTCCTTGCTGGCTTCTTCAAATATCTTTGGCTCTATTTGTGATAACATGGCTATGTATACCTCTTATGTCTGTTCATTTAGCTGCCTTCTTGTCTGGACCCCTACTTTCTTGTCTCCTATGATCTGATCTTCAGGATGATTCTTCCGAGTGTATCTTGAGGGGGATTTCGAGCTTAACTCTACATCTTCTATTGTCTTGCTTGTTTCATCATCATTTTGGTTTTCTTCTTCATGGTTTTCTGATGGACTGCAGCAGTCTGTATCTCTTGTATTGTTTGGAATTTCTTCATCAAATCTCACATCAATACTTTCTACTATTTTTCAAAGAGTCTTGTTGTAGCACTTGTACCCTTTACTTTTGGAAGCATATCCTAGAAAAATCCCTTCATCTGCTCTTGCATCAAATTTCCCAAGATTTTCATCATTATTCTTTATATAACACTTGCTTCCAAAAATTCTAAAATGTTTGATTGAAGCTGACTTTCCATGCCATAGTTCATATGGAGTCTTGTCACTGCTTGGCCTTAAGTGGGCTTTATTAAGGATATGCACCGTTGTGTGTATTGCTTTTGCCCAGAAGGTTTGAGGAATATTACTCTCTTGCATCATGGCTCTGGCAATTTGTTGAACATATCTGTTTTGTCTCTCTGCTACTCCATTCTGCTGAGGTGTCCCTGCAATAGTAAATTGTTGTTTTATGCCATATTCATTGCATAGATCTGCAAAGTCATAATCTGTGAATTCACCTCCTCTGTCCGATCTGATGCATTTTAGCTTGCATCCTATCTGATTTTCTGCTAATGCTTTGAATATTTTGAATTTGTCCAGAGCTTCCGATTTATTCTTGAGAAATGCAACCCATGTCATTATGAAGAAATCATCTATTATTAGTATGAAGTAGGATTCTCCAATTGGTGTTTTAGTTCTTGCAGGTCCACACAAATCCATGTGCACAAGCTGGAGTAGTATTCTTGTTGATAACTCATCTTTGGCCTTAAAGGATGTGTGGGTCTGTTTACCCAATTGACAAGATTTACATATGGTATTAGAAGGCCTTTTTATTTCTGGCATGTCTCTGACCGCTTTCTTCTTGCTCAATCTGATGATATGATCGAAGCTGAGATGTCCTAATCTCCTATGCCATAACCATGACTCCTCAAGTTTACTAAGATGACATGCTTCATCTTCCTCTTTCACGATGTAAACATTTTTCTCTGTTCGAACACCTTTGAGCAGAGTCTTACCTGTGGTGCTTGATCTGACTTCATAGTCTTGTGCTCTGAAAAGAACTTCGCAGCCTTTATCACACATTTGACTGACACTCAGCAAATTTTCTTTCAGCCCATCTACGAATAGTACGTCTTGGGCCTTATCTCTGCCATTATCTAAGCTGACTAAGCCCTTTCCCTTTATTTTTCCTGATTTATCATTGCCAAAAGTAACATTACCAGTTTTCTTTTCATCAAAAGTTATAAATTTTCTCCTGTCTCCAGTCATATGCTTTGAGCAGCCACTGTCCAGATACCATTGGATTTTCAGATCTTGAGCAGTTAGAGCCAGGTCACACTTATTCTCCTTCTTTTTCCACTAGAGGCATCCTTTTGTTTGGTATCTTTTGTGAGATGATGAATCACATCCTTTCAGAGGACATTTGGAAGGCATATGTCCAACTTGATTGCATATACAGCATTTGATCATAGTTTTTGCAGAATTGTGAGTATGAACAAAATTTCTTTGATTCATAAACCTCCTTGAGGTGTTGAACATCAATCTTTGTCCATACTTTCTACATTCAATAATTTTATGGCCAAATTCCTTACAATAAAAACAATAACCATAGAAATTATTTGCATACCTGATGTAAGGATGTTTTCTCCATTTGTTTGTTTGAGACAGTCTCTTCATTGTTTGCATCTTTCGCTGGTTTAAATTACTCCTCCTTGCATGACAATATGCAACAATGTGTCCCTGCTTGTGGCAGACATAACAAGTGGCATTCTTCATGGGAGGGAAGAATCTCCTTTGATGGCTTTCAAATTTGACATACTCAGGGGCATATAAATCTTTTCCTGTTGTTTGAGTATTTCTTTCATTCTTTGTTATTAGAGGATTTTTCTGGGTTTTGTCTCCTTCCTTACAAGTTTCTTCTTTTGTAGGCACTATTTGAGCTGCTTCATCATCCTTCTTTGCTTTTACAAAAATAATCTCTCTGTTTTCCTTTTCTTTGTTTTTACTTGATTCTCCTTCATAGCCTATTCCAGTTTTTATCATAGGAGATCTTTGAGCAACCAGAATTTCATTCAACTTACTAGAGCTTGTTGTTTGAGAAGATTTTATAACCACTTTCCTTTGAGAATTTTCTAATTTCTTCCTGAGACATACTACTTCTTCTTCCAAATTTTCTTGTTCTTGAGTTTTTTCTTTGATTTGCTTAAGTAACATGTCCTCTATCTTCTTGGCTTCTTCAAGCTCTATCTTTAGATGCTTAAGGACTTCTGAATTTTGTTCTTCTCATACATACTCGAGGAGAATGTCCTTTTGTTTTTTGCATTTCAGTTTGAGTCTATCAATCTCTTCTAGAGCACTTCTTAGCTCCCCCTCAAGGTCGACTTCACCTTCTTCTTCTTCATCTTCTAGCAGGAGACCTTCAAGTTCTTCTATAGCCATCAATAAAAATTCAGAGGTTCCATCTTCACTTGAGAGTTCATCTGGATCTTCAGATGTACTGCTGTCTTGTTGAGCATAGAAGGATTTTCTGCTGAACTTCTTTCCTTTCTTCCAGTTCTTTGATGTATTTCTGTCTGAATCTTGAGCCTGATTCCTTACTTTCTTGTGAGGACACTTAGCAGCATAGTGTCCAACTCTTCCATAGTTAAAGCATTTGAAAGGAAGTTTACCTTTGTATTTACCTGAGCCTCTATCCAATTTCTTGACAAATTTTGCCTCTTCTTCATCCGAGCAAGAGCATATGTCTTCCTCTTATTCTTTCTTCTTTTCTGTTTTAAAGGCTGCCTCCCTCGTACTTGGCTTCTTCTGTGGGAGCCTCATCTCGTATGCTGTTAAATTTCCAAGTAGCTGGTTCATGGTCAAGGTCTCCCAATCAGTTGTTTCTTCTATTGCAGACACCTTGGGATTAAACCTGGATGGAAGAGATCTTAGAATATTTTGCACAATTATACTTTTTGGCATGGTTTCTCCAAGAGCTTTCATATTGTTAACAATTTCTGCAACTTTTAGGAAGAAACTGTCAATGTCTTCATCATCATTCATTTTTAAGTTCTCAAACTGGGCTCTATAGACTTGAAGTTTGGCAGTCCTTACTTTCTTGTTTCCTTCATGGATGTTCTCCAGAGTATCCCACATCTCTTTGGTAGTGTCTTTGTGCATTACTTTGATAAACTCTGCTTCACACAATCCATTCAAGATGGCATTCATGGCTTTTGCGTTAGCTACAAAATCTTGTTTGGATTATTTCTCTGAGTCAGTTGCCTTTGGGGCATATCCTAATTCCACAGCACCCCAAAATTCTATTCCTAGAGACATTATGTATGTCCTCATCCTGATTTTCCAGAAGGCATAATTTGCACCTGTAAATAAAGGGGATTTATTGGTTGAGCATCCTTCTTTACTAGCCATCCTGAGAACCTAGAATCTCCTTTCAGTTGTTAAACTGGTACAAAGGAACCTGCTCTGATACCAATTATTGAATTCTTAGTTGAACTGAGAGGGGGGGTGAATCAGTTCAATACATACATGAGATTTTTAAATTTTCATCAGCTTATTTACAACTTACTTTTGTATTCAACCTTAGTATATGAACAATATTAATATGTTGCAGCAAGTATTAAATTAATGTGACATTAAACTTATTATGAGAGCAGTAAACATTAAGCAGATTTGATAAATCATCTAAGCACACAGGCAACACAGATATAGACAACAAATATAAGTGGAAACCCATAAAAAGATAAAACCACATCTTATTATTGTTGTGATGCAAAGGCAAGCTCCAACTCCCCCTCACCACTGTTTTTTTGTAGGCACCAACCTACAGGAGGCTCTAACCTCAATTCTGCAAGCTACAACTTGCAAGGAAGCACCAACTCCCTTCAATTTTTCTGCAGGCACCATCCCACAAGAGGCTCCAACCTCAGTCAGCTATGACTGACAGCAATCAAGCTTCAACTTGATAGGGATGCTCCAACTTCCTCAATTTATCACAAGAAGTGTTTGCTGATTTACCTCAGATATCAGCTCTGTTCTGTAGCATCTCTTTCTGCTCCTCTCTTCCTTATCTTCTCTGCCTCAATCTTCTATACTTTTCATTCTCTATCCTTACTCTCTCTAACCTCTCTATGCATATCAAGATGATATTACTTATAGAGAATTCTTGATGATTGTTTGTATTCCTCAAGGAGTTCGAAATGGATATCCATACCTCTTAGTCTTCTACCTTCTCATTTCTTTTCGGCTCACTCAGAAAAATATAACTGTAGGTACCAATTTAACACTACAGTGGGAATTTGTTCTCTTTCTGAGACTTGCCAATGCATCACAACAATATAAATTAAAATCATTTACATTCAATTACAATGAAAACTCCAGCTCACTCATTCAGCCTCTTGGCTAGCTGTGCATTTGTCTTTTCTCTGATTGTATCTTTGTCCCTTTCGGCTCTGTTTGCTTCCTTATTCACTGTCGCAGGGTAACGGCCGTATGCCATACATTTGTAACTGTGCTTTTTATATCAGCTCTTTATATATATATATATATATATATATAAAACGTAATTTCAAATCTCGGCATACTTATACAAATTTTTAACAGAAAAACTGCCACGTCCACTATAACAATAAAGAATGATGTTAATACACAACAAATGCCCTTTCGGGCCCACTTGCCACGCTTTCCGATGCGATATATTTCTCCTCGACTTCTTCTGATTTCGATTGATCGCAATCACAATTTCCATTTGAATGTATCGACATTCCAATGCTCCGATGCTCTGATGTGATTAGGCTGGAACTCAATTACATGTTAATCACAGTTTATAAGCCCATCGGGTCCAGGCTTCAATCGCAATTGCAAGTTTTGGTTGGATGTTCCGATGCGATGGATTATTGTTCACTTCTCTGCACTGATGCGATGAATCATTGTTCTGCCGATGCGATGTACGGGTCTGGAACTCAAACACACATATGAATCACGACTTATTGATCCATCGGGTCTGCATTTCAATCGAAACTCTTGTCAATATGTTCTGCTGCCAATCCTTTCTTCGATGCGATTGGGTGAGGGTCCCATAGCATAAGACTTTTGTTTGATTTAAAATCGAACAAACCTTTTGTATTCTTAATTTCTAATCCATAACTATAATATATATATATATATATATACGCCTTGTACTTTAACCATTAGCACGAGATATTATGATGTATTCAATTCACGGGCCCACATATATTTGATAAACTTCACACCTTTAATTCATTTAAATGCCAGCGCCCTTTGAACATATAAACCCGCATACAGATGCATTATATAAGATTTGATCTTTATATATATATATCAATATATTATAGACCAACACATATATATATATATATATATATATATACTCCGCATAGATCAAAAGTCAGGCCATGTATTGAATAAAGGCGTTACCCTTTGTTTGATATATATGTATACTTTTCCAATGGTTCAAACCATAATAATACACTTTGTTAAATCCGCAAACCTTAATAATGATCAACACACACGTACGCATGGGCCCCAACGCTGAAACCCTTCCTCATCCAACGGCGGACAAGCTGTCGCACCGGCCTTGACGATCCAACGGATATTGCACGGTGAAGATGCACGGACGATAATGCGCAATGGCACGGTATGGAAGCAGTTTTGAAAATTCACTCAGGGCCATGTGTTGCCCAATCTATGGAATCGCTCCAAATTCTTGAATACCACTTGCCCGTCAAAAGCGGTGCGATGAAAACCATTAGGTGTTCTAAACCGTCGTCACTGTTCACACCTCATGGTTCCGTTTAGTTGCGCTCGAGGTTCCGCTTCATTTCTTAACTTCGTTCTTCTATACGTTTCAATTCCTTTGTTGATATAAACTCCCCCCTCTCTTTGTTTTCGCATTCACATTACTTCATCTGATATGGAAATCACCATTGTATAACCGAAGGTCCTTTCATTCATTTCTCTTCAATGAGGCTTCCTCCACGACTTTGTGGGACACACACTTTCTCGGAATTTACTGTTTAGTGTATCTACCAACTGGGGTAGTGATTCTCGGAATAACGGCTCTGCCTCTGCCTCTGCCTTTCTGCGATAACGTTCGCTCTCGCCCTCGCTTGCTTATCAGCTTCTCGTCGCTCGCTCGCTTTCGTTGTACCCACCGACCTCCGCCTCTCGCCTTCGCCGTAAATTTTACCTCGTTGTCTAAAGTTGTTGTTCTTTTCCTATCTCACATCTACCGCTTTGTCCGTTCGTCTTTTTCCGCTCTATTTCCATATTATACAACATTTTCAATAAAGTGACATGGTACCATGACGTGGTGACACATGGCACAAAAATTCAATCATTCGATGTGGCCAACTTGGTTGAAAATAGGTGACACATGGTGCTCCCAAAGGAGATCACATGGATTGGGTGACGTCAGTGTGACATCACACTGACATGATGTCATCACCAAGCATCGGGCCACTATGCATGATTCCAGTGAGTGTGGTACATTGAGGGTGGTAGACGGAGACTGGGACAAGAATGTGGGTTAAAAAGGTGATGAAAATTGCCATCCTGGACACCCAGCCACTGGGGTTGGCGAAGGAGTGTGCTAAGTGCACAAGAGCTAGAGGTTCGGTGGTGATGAAATGTGATAGATGAAGAGACCTCCATCTAAAAATGTGAAATTATCATCCAAGGTATAGGAATGGTACCATGGGTATAGAATTAATTATTGTTGGGGGGCGAATGATTCATTATAATAGGGAAATTATGAATTACAAGCCATAGAGGGGTCTAGTGGGGGACACAAGGTGGTGATGGGGCACATGCTACAGGGAAGCTAACGACATGGAAATGCTTGGAGTGTGACATGGCTTGACATGGAATGCCACATGGGCATCATGTGGGGTTCACTTGGGTGCTATGTGGTAGGACTTAGTGATGAAGAGGTCACTAGGAAAATCTTTAATTGGCAATATATTTTGATCTGGAAGTAGGATTGAGGTAAAATTTATATCGTCGAAAATGTCTTAACAAGATGGACTTGATGGTGATGTTTATTTTGGGTTTTGAGAAGTTTGAAAAGATAAAAAAATTAGACCCCATTTACATAATAGGACTTTGGAGATCAGAGCATCATAGTAATTTCCTCATATTACCCTTAGTGTGGGTTATGGGTGGTAAGGGGGTGTGTTAGTTAATGGTCTCCAACCATGGTCATCCCAAAATCAAGGGTAACCTCCCAAAGAGGACATGGGTTGTAGGACCATAAAATTGGTTGGTTGTTTCCATGAATCTACATGGATTCCCACATCCTCTAGGATGTATTCTAGTTGTATAGTGGAATCTACAAGTTGTAAAATTGTATGGGTTTTTCTAATGCCTATCAACCCTAATGTTTCTATAGTTTCATGAGTCATGACATTGATGGCGACTCCAATTTCAATTGATGTGTTGGGAATGATGGTTCTATTAATATAAAAGTTGACTATGGGGTTTCCTAGGTTTGAATATTTTTTATTAGAAATTGATTTAAGCATTAAGTATGCTAGTTTTCCTTTCACATGTACTATTTGGGGGTGTTTTTTGTTTATACATGATATACATAAGAATAAATCCTGAACAATTTTTGAGTAGATTGGGGCATATTTGATAGCTTGGAAAAGAGGCATTCTGACACAAAAATTATTAAGTTCTCCCAAAAAATCAAATTATGTTTGAGTAGGATGGTTTCTTACATTCAATATTTCAAGGAAAGGTGGACCTTACACCTCATTCTTGTTTTGGTATTGCTTCAAAAGGGAAGTAGGAGATTTTCTAATTGAAGGATTTACAATTGGATTATATTCCTCATAGTATTTTATGGTTACTAAATATGATTTATGATTTATGGTCATCCCATATCTTAAATGTATATCTTGGCATTCTAGGGAAGATATAGAGTACATAGGGTAAAATGGGAGCCCAACAACATATGCTTTATGTGTTGGTCTATCATTGCTATTAGGAATAGGCTTTGTAGAGAGTTGAGGTTGAGGAGGAGGTGGATTGGGTTATTGAAGTTTTGTTGGAGGTTTAGGTGTTATTGGTTGTTAGGGTAATGATTGTTGAGGTCCCCAAAAATGTGAGTTCCTCCATCCCTATTTCTAATGGTTACTTTGGAGTGATGGGGGCACCCATTATGGATTAGAGGGATTAGGTGGGTACCACTATTGAGGATAACATTGCATGTAGGTGTTATTCCAATAAGGATTGAAATACTAATGTTGCTCAGGAGACATACCTTGCAAATAAGGTTTCTATGGTCACTTTTCCATGATAAGGCGCAATTGATCAACTCCTCCACTTACTTCTTGATAGGCTTATTTGAAATTGGGTAAGGAGGGGCACTAGCTAGTGGAGTGTTTTTCTTTGCAAATACCACATAATTCAATCTAATCAAGGGGACATTCCTTCAATGGATGCCTTTCTCTATATTTCAAGCAGAAAATAGCTAAGACTAATTCCACCTCCTCCCATTTTTTTCAATCACAACATATCTAATTGGGAGATTAAGGAACTCAGTAAATATATTTTGAAATCCTCAAGCATATTCTTGATTTGATTTTGATTGATACCTCCACTAGATGTCTTATTAGTCCTTGTCAATACGTCCCTTAGACATTTTCTTAGATGTGAAACTCATCTGTAATAATTTTGACATAAATTGCAAAAGACATCATAGGGATGTTGGTATATACCACCTTCACTCATTAGATTAAGGATGTTGATATAGTCATCTCTGATCCCTTGAAGCAACAAAATTTGTAAAGTATCCCTTTCAAGTTGGCCTTGTCTTAACCTCTGTAAGTTGTATTGAAAGAGTTATACATAATCTTATGGGATCTCATCTTCTTTTTGCATCATTTTAAACATTTCCTCTTTCAATTCTTTATCTTTCTAGTAATATAAGCACTTTCTGAGGAATTATCTTTTCATCTAAGCCCACGTGGTGATATAATTTTCACTAATTCCCATAAGCCATCAAAGGGAAGCACTCTTTAGAGTGGTAGGAAAGAGATTTAGTTTGTGGGCATAAGAGACATAATCATAGCTTCTATAAAGGATGTCAAATTAAAATAAAAAAATTGTTGGTCCTTGGTAGCCAAGGCATGAAAATTTAACAAATAAAATTGTTGAATATTCTTCATTTTATTTACCCCATCCATCTCCCTAATTGGGAATTTGAAGGTGAAAATTTCCTCTTCCACCTCATGAATAACTTTTTATTTCACCATTTCTTTTTCTACATTGAAAGAAATCATCCTCTTGTTGTTCTAGAAGTGAATTTGTAGAATGTGGACTCTTGGGTGACTCAAAATTGTGGCTTGGTTACCTATCTACCACAAAATTCTTCGGAAACAATACCTCTTCCATTGCTAAAGATGTAACTTTCGTGGGATGAATTGGGTGGTTTGATTATATAGTGCGAGGTTCTGGATTTCTTTAGGCTAAATATATGGTTGTTGGCATCAGGTAACTAGGCTGGCAGATACTTCTCCTTTAGCTTATTTACTCACAATGTTAGTCTGTGGGGTGGGGGTTTAACAGAGCTATTAAATTGACCTTTTGGGCCTCTGTTCCTCTTCATGAGATTTTGAAAAACATCCCAACTTAAAAAGAATCACACATAAATAAGAAATAAGTATACCAACTAAAAACAAAGGTTAAAAAATCCTAAAAACCACATGTAAAACCAAATCCAAAAAATGTGCTACTAAAGACTACAAACAATAAAGAAAAAACATAGTTCCCTAACAATGACACCAAAAACAATGGGTTTCTTAATTACACTTTAATTATCTCAAAAGGTAACCGGAAAGATTATTCATTTACTTTTTCAAGCTATCTTGTATTGCAATGGCTTCTCCTTATGCCCTCTTTTCAACTCGAGGGAGGGCATTGGAATTGTTGGCGTAACATGTACATGTGGTCATAACCTATTCATATGTGTAATTATGTAGTTGTAATTATTTTTAAGGGTGTATTTCATTTCATTTATTATATATACATTCAAAGTTAAGGTTGAGATAGTAAAACTTTAGATGTAGGCTCAATAAACCTCTTGGGGTGTGCGCCCTTGTTTTGCTCCTATAATCCTCTCTTGAAGGAATTCCTAACTTGAGTTGTGTATAGATACACAACTCAATTTGTCATTTAACTATCCCATCATGTGATTTTATTGGTTTGAAATACCAAGTATTATAATCCTAAAGGAACATAAATTTGGTGTTTTCTCTTGGGTGCACTTATGCATTTATGCTTTATGCACTTGTTCTTGGATTTTCACTCTTTTGGTTTTTGTATTAACCTTTATGAATCACTTATAAATCTTAACACTATGGTGCATTGTGTTTCAATTCTTTGTTGCATCTAGAGGTGCTCTCCACCCTAGTATGGTAAGAGATGTTGTAATGTTTAACATTTTGACTTAGTAGAAATAAAATAAAATTTAACAAATAAAATAAAAATCATAAAAAATTCCAACCCTTGTTTTTTTCCCATGGTAATTTTCTCTAATATGGCCTATTTAAAGACTAATAATTAAACCAACCTAGATCCATCTTAACTCTATATCTACCAAGCGTCGAGAGGGATCAAATCTATTTTCACTCTAAAAGAGATTTCCACCTCAAGAGAGAGAACCGATCCCTCTCAGTGCTTGGTAGATCCAAAGTTAAGATGGATCTAGGCTAGTTATGCTAAAATGTAACCTATGCATGCATTCAATTCTTGTTTTATTTTTATTTCATTCACAACAAGATGTAATGACGTTGCCCATATAAGAAGGCCAACAAGGTTGATTACAAGGGATTTTAATTGACAACAATATTCCTTATATGAGAAGCCAAATTAAATAGAGGTTGAAGACTAAAAATGTGTGGAGGCGAAAGACCAACACCATATAGACAATAAAGATGGTGCTTCTCCATTAATTACATTACAATGCCAGCAAATTCAAGTAAAAATATGAGTATTAGGAATTGTGCAGAAAAGAGGACATCATGATGGCAATAGATGGTGTTGAATTCAATAGATACTTCGTAAGAGTAACTTCAATAGCGAACATAATCTCACCACCATCAACGTGTTATTAGCTAAATGGTCTCATAAATACAAAGAGGAAATGGCCTACTACATTTTTAAATGAACAAGAGGAGGAAGAATTCATTCATTGGTGCAAAGTGTTCAAATGCACCATGATCTGGAGCTAATAAAAGACAAATGCAAACATTGCTTAAATCCTATAGTTAAGGCCAAACCCATTGAAATATGAATTTATTGGAAAATCATGGGTACTAGGATTCAAGAAAATGCATCCAAGTCTTGAATTTTGAACAATTGAGGGCTCAAATAAAGACATGGTTATGAATTTATGCCTTATAATTGTGATCAAGTGCTATGGTGGATTTTTCTAAGGTGTACAAAGAATGTTCATATAGTCCTAATAAAATTATGAATTATAAGGAGATTGGATTGCACACTAGAATACACTGTGGGATGTAGTTAATAGCCAAATGTGGGAATAGGAATGTACCAACAATGCTCATTAAGGTTAGAGAATAAATAATAATTTTGTTTGTGTTAATCTAATTGGTTTATGATTTCTTGGGTTTTGTTTGTTGAAGGAGACATTTTTTCAAGAACTATATCAAGCATTGATCCATGAGCATGCATAAGTACTCATTGTAATGCATGGATGACTAAGAAATTGTTTATGACTTTGATTTACCATTTTGTCTTGTACCTAAATGTATATTTTATATTAACATAGATATATTGGTAATTAATTGTCATAGTATCCATAAAGATTTATAGAGTGTTAGGATATTTAGATGTTTAGGAGTTAGTTAAGTTCAACTTGGTCTAGTGTGTATGTTACACCAACTTTTGGTCATCTAACTTGTTACTATTAGATGGACTAAAGTCTACCATGTAAGACCAATTTTACCATAGTAAAATTGCTTTCACTATGAAAAATAAATTAATAATCCATAATTTATTAAGTTGTTTCTGGTCTAAACAGGAAACCCCATGAGGAATAATTGAATAAATCCTTATTTTTCAATTTTCCTCAAGAGATAATTAACTAAACCACTGTTTAATTAATATTCCTGGTCATATTTAACCCAAAATAGGAAAATTAATTAGATAAATCATTATTTATCCTATTATTTTCTAAGAATAATTATTTAAAACATTATTTAAATAATATTCCTTGTTAAATTTGACTAAATCATTTATAAATAATTGAATAAATCATTATTTATTTAATTATTACCCAACCACATTCTTAAAATAATAAATAAATCATTTATTTATTTATTATTTCTAAATAAAGGGATTTGACCAAATTCAAATTATTTTCCCTCCAACAAAAATAATAAAATATTCCATAAAAGTTGGATCTAGATTTGGTTAATAATATTTTAATTATGCACCAGTATCTAGACTAACTCGATATTTTGTTATAAATAGAAGGGTTTTTCATTCATTCACTACCTTTTGTTGCCTAGAGATAACCCTTGATCTATACTCTTGGTCTGACTTTGATCCTCCCATCATTGTCATATTTTTCTACTTTTTACTTGTGAGCTCCCTTTGAGTTCCATTTTTGTCTGGGTTTTTGCACCATCAAGAGAGAGAGATCTTAGATCTGAACTACTGAGGACATACAAGAACCCATCCCATTGAGGGGGACTGGTAACATCTTTCTATGTTCCCTTCCTGGGTGTCATAATACAAAAAATTCTTTAAAAATTATTGTCTTGTTCATTAGATGCATGGAGAAACTCTTGCTTATTATTTGTTGTTTAATGTCTTTAACTGCATAGATATGGATTTTTGTAGCATTTATTCTGATCACTAATTGTTGATCTAAGGAAATTGACAGCCATCTTTGATGTTAGGGTTGTTTGTTATGCACAACTAAAGTGAGATTTTTGTGTATGCTTGTGATTAGAATTCACACTAACAATTGGCGACTCTGCAACAGGAACTATTCCGACTGCTCCCTTGCTTCCTTATATGGCAGGCCTAAGCCTTCCCGATTTTAGCCAATTGATTAATGACCCCATACACCATAATCCTGGTTAGCCTGCTATGCCAACCAAGCTTCCTTCAGACATCCCCAAGTTTGAAGAAAATGTTGGAGAGGATCCTACCAACCATGTTCATTCTTTCCACATGTGGTGTTCGTCTAACTCCATCACCGATAACTCTGTCTGTCTCCGGTTATTCCATTACTGGAGAAGCTTCCAAGTGGTATGTCGACTAGAACTCCTCCTCTCATACTACTTTTGCAACCCTTTCCAAGGCTTTTTTGTCTTACTTCCAGCTTCCCCTTCGTTATGATACTGGTACCAAACTCTTGACCTCTTTCCGTCAAACTTCTGCTACCCGCCTATCTGACCATATTCAAGAATAACGCAGAAGGAAGAGCCTATGTCGAGCCCCTATTTTCGAAGACCGTGTCTACATGGACTGGTTTCTCAGATCCCTTTTGCCTACTATTGGAAAAGATGTCACATCTCACTTTCCTCAGACTGAAGAAGCTGCCCTTCAGATTGTGTTGAAATATGACCTGATCTAAGCACAATCTGGTTATGTTATACTGTCTTACCTGATCTCCCTAGACTCGGTGTTGCCAACGCACCGGGGGCATCCCATGCCGCCGACGGTATCATTGGATCCCTTTCACATTCATACACTCATCCTCCCTTATGGTTTCCCTCAGGGAGGGGTCAGCGCCACCCCCCCCCCCCCCCTCAGGGGCAGGTGTATGCACAATAGAGTGCGACTAATCCTCCTACTTCCAAAAAGAAGAGGAAAGGCAACCAAAACCAATCTTCCCCGAGTAATCCAGGAAACAGTCCCCAAGGGAATACATCTAACACTACAACCAGCAACAAGGCACTCAGCCCAAGCAGGACAGGCCTATTCGCATGAATAAACCTTGTTCTTGTTGCGGTGTTTATGGTCACTATACCCATGATTGTCCTCTTTTACCTCAGATCTGTCAGATGTGGGAAGCTCAAGTAGCATCCCGAGGACAACAAGCCTCCCCTTCGGTTCCTCCTAATGCTTCCCCTACTCAACCGACTGTGTTTACCAATCCTTTCCCCCAGCAAGGATATGTGGCTGCCCAACCCCCTGAAAGTTGGGCAGCCACTCAACCTCCCACATCTAGTACCTATGATTACCAGATCCTCATGATGAACTCTGACCAACCCAATACCACTGACCTCAACCTTCAGAATCGATCCCGTCAGTACAACAAGCCCCCCGCTACGTCTGCTACCGAGCCCCTGTCTTCAGGTGCCACAAAGCCTATTTCGACACCCAATGGTCCTTTACTTATCCCTCAACCTAAGGCAAAGGTTCATACCAAGATCCCCAAGGGGCCATTACACCAAAACATTGCTTACGGTAAAACTGCCCACTCCTAAAGTATAGTAGATTACTTGGCGCAATCCCCTGCCGCCATGTCAATGTTGGAAGTCCTCCAGTTCTAACCTTCACAACGAAAATATATACTAACTACTATGAGCGTTGTGGATCCTTCAGATGATTGTTTGATTTTCTTCGACATTGACAAGTCAGAGCTTCCCCCCCTTCCTGCATCCATCGTCTTCCAAATCCTTGTCAAGATCCGGAATGCCAACGTCTCCCATTGAATCATTAACGAGGGGGCATCCACATATGTGATGTCTCCTTCTATTTGGAATCATCTCGAATCCCCTGAGTTAGCCCCTTACAATATCACCCTCCGTGTGTGGGGTAGCCACTCTTCTAAGCCCCTTGACATGTTTCGCAATTGTCCTATTACTCTTGCGGGCAAGATTGTTTGTGTTGACGTTGAAGTCATTGATTCCCCCTTAGACTACAACATTCTATTGGGTCATAGCTACACTTTTGCGATGTCTCTTGTTCCATCTGTAGTTCACCGTAAGATGTGCTTTCCTCATAACGGAAATATCATCACCATCGATCAGTTGACATATTACGAACCGAAGTCCCAAACCTCTCCAGAGTCCATTATCTCTTCGGTGGCCAATAAACAAGCAGTTGAACCTCTGACCAGTGTCTCACCCAGAGTCTATAAAGATTCCTCTTTTCTTGGTTCATTCCCTGGTCTCCCCCCTCCTATCTCTGACCCTAGCCCGTCGAATGTTTGCATGATGCAATCGTCTCGGTCCGACCTCAAATGGACTGGTTCGACTAGCCAGCAGCCCCGCCCTCCGCAACCTGCTCCTAGTACTTCGACTCAGCCTTCAAGACCCCCTCCTCAAGGCATCTCATATGTATCTCGTGTCCATGATCCTCTCTATCCCCCTGAAACATATCCCCTTGGCCTTAACCATCTCGGAGCTATCCCGCCTGGCCATTACCCCTCTGATCAGATACCATTTCTTGCTCCCCCTCCTGGAGAATTTTCAGTACCTACTATGGCTACCATGTCTCTTCTTAACAAGACCCTGGGGATCCCAGTCTGGTACATTGATCCCCCATCCAATATCCCGCCTGGTCAACCCAAAACTTACACTAATCTGGCCTCGGTCCAACCAGTCGCCATGACCCCCCCACCTTTGCTTCTGTGTCTCAGCCACCTCAACAGGACCCTACTCCTGTTGTGAAAGCCTCAGGTGAGGAGGGCAAAGCCCGTAAGAAGGCACCTAACGACAAGGTCACCCAGACAACCTTTGCTCCCCCTCAGCCTCCAAAGTGTACCCCTTCATGTGCTTTGTGTGATGTTGTTGGTCATGCCACCCATACTGTTAAACAGTGGTTGTCATTGATGTCAACCCAAGTAGTGCCAGGGGCTACCCCAATATTGCATGGGAATTTTTACCTCCCAAATTACTATATTCTGGGTCAAGAATTTTTTTTATGGATTCTACTTGTCGAGATGTTTCCATTGATATATGGCACGCCATGTAATTCTTCATGATTTGAGAGATATTCATGTTTGAAGTTTGTAACCCTAGTTAGTGGGATAAAACCCCATGGGGTTGTGGCATGGGTCATTTTTAAACTCCTAAAATCCCTCCCACATTCACTTGTTGAAGACCCTCTCAACCTAAGCATTTATATAAATTTTGATCCTCATATCCTCCTTATGTAAGGATTTCGCTACCTGAAACAGGTCATCGTGGAATTTGCGCTATAAATTTTTTTCTATAAAGGGTCAAAGCTGAAATTTTTATGAGGTGAAGCCAAAATCCTGAGGAAGCTCCTGTAAAAATCGGAGATATGATCTGCGGAAGTCAGTGTTTTTGCAAGCTCCTAAACTTCATCTCAAAGAAGTGACCTTGGGAAAATCGTCATAACTCTCTCTTTGAGTATCGGATTGGAATTCTGTAAAAAGTGGAGGATAGTGCACAGACTTTAGTTTTCGTTTTATCAATTTCAAAGCCGAATGAAGAAGCAGTGACACGTGGCACACCATACAAGTTTTCTCTACTGAATTAGTCCATAATTAGGGCATTGTGAGAGATTGGGCATAACTCTCTCTTGAAGAATCCAAATTGGCTCAGACCTATGGCATTGGAAAGAAGACTCAGAGGAATACTAAAGGACCAAAAATCACATATTGGGGATCTGAAATAACAGAGATACACCAGATTCAATATCGAGCTCCTAGAAGGCAGGAAAAAGCTAGATCATGTGTTGTCAAGGGCTACAAAGGACTAGACTTTCTAGGGCAGCAAAGCAAAGCAAGGTGCAGCAAAGGGTATCATGACAAGAGCATAAATTAAGGTGCAGAACATCAGCAAGAAGTTCACCATATGAATTCTTCAAGTGGGCAGCACTACATACAGTCATTGTAAAGGTATCATTGTACTAAGTCATTGTAATTGCATCATTGTAAAAATTGTACAAGTGTCAATCTGCCAAGAGTTGAAGAGGCAGTGTCGGGAGGTCTAGGATCATCATTAGGTGGTTGTGTCATAGTTGGGGCTATGTTCTAGTTTTTCTTCTTCTTCTACATCATTCTATATCATTGTAAAGTGGACCATTTTCCCTGGTAGGGGAGTCCATTCTTGTTTTAATCTTCTATAGGGTGGTAGGGTGGTGCTAGGGTGAGTTGTAGCTCATTGGGTGTTGGGGCATCCATTCAATTGACTACTAAATAATCTCGGGCGTTGAAGCGTCCATTCAGTGGGAGCTGGAGAAGAATGTTTTTCTAGATTCTAGGAAGTTGGAGCGTTATTTTCAATTGGAGTTGAATATTAAAGAATTATTAGAAAATCATTCAGGTGGTTTTTGTCCTGGAGAGGGTTTCCACCTTAAAAATTGTGTGCATTTGTGTTCCTTTTGTTTACTGCTATCATTGTACAAACACTGATAATAATTGAATATTAACTAATACTCTGAAATATTACTAATAATACTCATTGAAAGAAATACGGATTCACCCCCCACTCTCAGTATTTCCAAAAATTGGTATCAGAGCTTGGTTCCTTCAATAGCAGTTTGACAGCTGAAGGAGGTCATGGAGCATACCAAGAATGGTGTACCTCTGTTCAATGAAAATAATTATGCACTCTCGAAAGGAAGAATGGAGGTCTATCTCTTGGCGCAAGGTTATGAAGTATGGGAAATTTTTCAAAATGGATTTACATCAACCGCAGATGAACAAGGTAAGAAGAATTTGGTAAATGATGCAAAAGCAAAGAATATTATTATCAATGGAATTATTGAATCTGCTTATCATAAGGTGTTGGGTTGTAAAACCGCCAAAAATGTATGGGACAAGCTTGAGAATATATATGGAGGTGACTCAAATGTCAAAGAAGAAAAGCTTCAAATATACGGAGAAAAAATTTGAGCAACTTAGAATGAAAGAAGATAACAACATTGCTGCATACTTCCAACACGTTGATGAAATAACCAACACTCTGGAAGGATTGGGAGAACTTGTTGATGAGAAGACTATTATACGAAATATTCTCAGAACATTACTAGGGAGATTCAACCCAAAAGTATTAGTCTTATAATATAGTGCAAATCTGGACAAACTCATATTACATGGAGTTCTCATAGCATATGAAATGAGACTTGATGAAGTAGAGGGTACTTCGCAGCTAGAAACTGTGTTCGCTGCATCTAAGAAAAACAATAAGGAGAAACAACCTTCAAAGGCACAGACCTGCACTTGCAAGTGTGAAGAAAGGGAAGATGATGAAGAAGGTCTTTCAGATGGAGCATATGTTTACGTTACGAGAAAACTAAAAATTGGTAAGGGAAAATTCAAGGGTAAACTTCCATTGATATGTTTCGATTGTGGTGAGGCTAGGAATTTCGTAGCAAAATGTCCGAACAGAAGTGATGGCAACTCAAAAGAAAAGAAAGGCTTTAAGAAATTCAACAAGCAAAGAAAAAATAAAGGATTCAAAAGGAACTTTCTCTCTAAATAAGATAGCTCATCATCCGATGAAGACAATGACAGTGGAGAAGAAGCCAATGAGAGAGTATTTTTTATGACCAAGCACATTAAAAAAGAGGTATCAAACAATGAAGAAGAAGGGTTGACCATAGAAGAATTTTCTAAGGAGGCAATCAAGCTTATAAAATAGCTCAAGGCTAAGAAGATCCATTCCAATACTCTCGAAGAACAAGTTCAAGGTCTCAAAATTGAATTTGAAGAACACAAATGTATTGAAGAGTCACTTCAAAAGAAGTTGGAAGAAAGCAACCAAGAAAGGGAAGCATTAGAAGCCGAAGTAGTCTCGTTGCGTAAGGAATTGAAGAAGGGAAAAACCATCCAAAACTATGCCAACAGCTCAAGGGCATTGGAAGAACTCATCAACAATCAACAATCTTACAATGACAGAACTGGCCTCGGTTACAAATAAGAAGAAGCAAGACCTTCTACAAAAAAATACAATGAGCCGATGAGATCTGACATGCATGTAGACCTCATTGGACAAGATTGGCAAGAACAATCTTGGAATACAATTCCTCAACGAAGTTTTCCATCTAGGTACCAACATATTTTTTATGGCTATTGTTATTCATGTGGAAAGTTTGGTCATAAAGATGTAGAATGTCACACGTACCCTAGGAACCAATACAATTCTAGGAGATCTGTCAAATATGAACCTCCCAAGGCTCAACGAAACATCAATAGATTTGAACATTTAATAAATAATATTAAATGTTACAAATGTCAAAACTTTGGACACATAGTCAGAGACTGCAGACTTGAAAATCCTCCAAAAGAATCTTCGAAGCCACAAAACGAACGAACATGGAAGAAGAAGAAGATTGATTCTTGTGTTCTCGCTCTCAAGTCTCAAAACAACAAAGATGTGTGGTATGTTGATAGCGGTTTCTCAATGCATATGACTAGAGATAGAAAGAAATTTGTATCTCTAAAAGAGAAGAAGGATGGAATTGTGTCTTTTGGAAATGATGGATCTTCAAATGTTATAGGATCAGGTACAGTCACTCTCGGAAGCAAAGATGCTCTAGCCCAAGAATGTTCTATTGGCTGAAAACATGAATCACAATCTACTCAGTGTTGGACAAATGTGTGATCAAGGACACATAATACTATTCAACTCCACAAAATGTGAAATCAAGAAAAGCAGGTATGGTGAAATTGTGGCTACAACAAGTCGAGCTCCAAACGACATATATGTTCTGGATGAAGCAACTAAAGCACGTTTAATAGCTAAAGAGGATGATATAATATTTGGTAGCAATGATGATCGACTAAGTAAGAACTTTGCTACAAAGATGCAAAGTGAGTTCGAGATGTCTTTACTTGGTGAGTTGACATACTTCTTGGGGCTTCAAATATCTCAGCAAGAGAAAGGAATATCTATATGTCAAGCCAAGTACATCAAGGAAATGCTCAAGAAATTCAAAATGGAAGATTGCAAACCCATCCTTACTCTGATGGTAACAGGTTGCAAATTGAGCATAGATGACTCATTTAAGGATGTGGATCAAAGATTGTACAGATCTACGATTGGTAGTCTTCTATATGTAACAGCCTCCCTGTCATATGTTATGCAAACAGTTGGACAAGTAGAAATATTCCAAGCAGCACCAAAAGAATCACATATTATTGTTGTCAAAAGAATTCTTTGATATCTAAAGGGAACAACAGAATATGGCTTGTGGTATCCCAAGGGTAACAATCTCATTATTCAAGCCTTTACAGATGCAGATTGGGTAGGAAGCATTGATGATCGTAAGAGTACTCATGAAGAATTTGAATATCTTCGCTAGAAGCTTGGGATTCTCCCAAGTTCTCATTAGATTTTCCTTATTTAGAATATAAAGGGGTAGTGGAAGTGTGTACAGGTCCGCAGGATGGTTGTGTGTCAGGGGGAGTTACCCTTTGTCATTGATGTCAAAGGGGGGGAGAATGTTGTAGGAAGAGGTTTCATGATTGCAGGGGGAGTACTTGTGTTGCCATCAATGCCAAAGGGGGAGATTGTTGATCAGTGGTTGGCATTGATGTCAACCCAAGAAGCACCAGGGGCTACCCCGATCTTGCATGGGAATTTTTACCTACCAAATTACTATATTCTAGGTCAATAATGTTTTTGATGGCTTCTACTTGTCGAGATGTTTCCGTTGATATATGGCATGCCATGTAATTCTTCACGGATTGAGAGATATTCATGTTTGAAGTTTGTAACCCCAGTTAGTGAGATAAAACTCCATGGGGTTGTGGCATGGGTCATTGAAAATTCAATAATTAATAATTTTTAAGCTCCTAAAATCTCTCCCATGTTCACTTGTTAAGAACCCTCTCAACCTAAGCATTTATATAAATTGTGATCCTCGTATCCTCCTTTTGTAAGGATTTCGCTACCTAAAACGGGTCATCGTGGAATTTGCGCTATAAATTTTTTTCTACGAAGGGTCAGAAGCTGAAATTTTTATTAGGCGAAGAAAAAATCCTGAGGAATCTCCTGTAAAAAATTTATAGAAAGATGCGTAATATTTGCAGATATATGATCTGTGGAATTCAGTGTTTTTGCAGGTTCCTCAACTTCATATCAAAGAAGTGACCTTGGGAAAATCGTCATAACTCTCTCTTTGAGTATCGGATTGGAATTCTGTAAAAAGTGGCGGATAGTGCACAGACTGTAGTTTTCTCTGTATCAATTTTAGACTTGAATGAAAAAACAGTGACACATGGCACACCATACAAGTTCACTCTACTCAATTAGTCCATAATTAGGGCATTGTGAGATATTGGGCATAACTCTCTATTGAAGAATCCAAATTGGGTCAGACCTGTGGCATTGGAAAGAAGACTCAGAGGAATAAAACAGGACCGAAAAACATGTATTGGGGATCTGAAATAACGGAGATACACTAGATTCAATATCGAGCTCCTAGAAGGCAAGAAAAATCCAGATCATGTGTTGTCAAGGGCTGCAAAGGACCAGACTTTCTAGGGCAACAAAGAAAAGCAAGGTGCAATAGAGGGTAGCATGACAAGAGCAGCAATCAAGTTGCAGAATAGTAGCAATAAGTTCACCACATGAAGTCTTCAAGTGGGCAGCACTACATACAGTCATTATAAAGGTATCATTGTACCAAGTCACTGTAAATGCATCATTGTAAAAATTGACAAGTGTCTATCTGCCAAGAGTTGAAGAGGCAGTGTCGGGAGGTCTAGGATCATCATTAGGTGGTTGTGTCATAGTTGGGGTTATGGTCTAGTTTGTCTTCTTCTTCTACATAATTCTGTATCATTTAAAAGTGGACCATTTTCCCTGGTACGAGAGTCCTTTCTTGTTTTATTCTTCTATAGGGTGGTAGGGTGGTGCTAGGCTGGTGCATGAAGTCACCAATAGGATCAAGCCTGTGAAAACTTCAGGGTGGTAGGGTAAAATTTAGGGTGGTAGGGTGGTGCTAGGGTGAGTTGTAGCTCATTGGGTGTTGGGGTATCCATTCAGTTTACTACTGAAGAATCTCGGGTGTTGGAGCGTCCATCCAGTGGGAGCTAGAGAAGAATGCTTTTCTAGATTCTAGGAAGTTGGAGCTTTATTTTCAATTGGAGTTGAATATTAAAGAATTATTAGAAAAGCATTAGGTGGTTTTTGTCTCGGAGATGGTTTCCACCTTAAAAACTGTGTGCATTTGTGTTCCTTTTGTTTACTACTATCATTGTACAAACACTAATAATAATTGAAGATTAACTAATGCTCTGAAAGATTAATAATAATACTAATTGAAAGAAATACTGATTCACCCCCCCCCCCCTCTCAGTATTTCCAACACATACTTGTCCTGAATTTCCTCGTCTCAAGCCTATGGTCAATGAAGTGTTTCTTGAGTCTGATATCCCATAGGTCCATGTTACTTTACCTGATTTAGCCCCGAAACTCAAGAATTTGTGCACAAATCATCCTTGTGCTTTGTGTGATTTCCATGGCCACTATACTCACCTCTGTCCCTGCCTCGAAGACTACCGCACCTCTTTGGAAGCGGTCCACCAATTCGAGGCCAAGCGCAACGAGTCCACCTATCCCTTATTTGTGAGTTTTTCTGTGGAAGAACCAAAGGACACATCTGCTCCCATTGACATTCCCCTCCCGATGTTGAGAAGACGGAGCCTTCGACCACCATTTTCTACGTATCATCATCTATGAGATCCACAATGGAAATCCCCTCTGGGACTTCCCCTTCTATTTCGTCTGACCTCCCTTTAGCGATCATTCTGGGCTCAACATCAGTGGATCCCTCATCTAATTGTTTGTCGGTCACCCCCCCCCCCCCATGATGATGTGCATGTGAACCTTTCTTCTCATGATGATGAGTTAGGTAGATTTGCCATGTCATGTGGTTATCCTTCCACCAGTCACCCCATCTTCTACTGTGATGAAGAAATCCTGGAAACCTTTTCCACCCCTAACTTCATCTATACAACCCATAAGAAAGATGGCACCATCATTTTCTATGGTGACTTTCGCGACCTGAGCACAAACTGCCCCCAAGACAGTTCCCCCACACCATCCTCTTTTTAGTGTGCGGAGGGTAGAAATCCTGCCCATAGCATTCCCTCTAGCAGTGCTTGTTTCATTTCTGCCTTTCGTTTAGGTTGCCAGCATTGTTCATCATCCCCTCATTTGTTGTCTTGTGGCACCTTTCAGATGGACCCTGTCCACACCATAAATCGGTTATGCCGATGGTGCAAGTTGCTACTCCCGGAATCTAGCCTCGATAGCCTGGGCCATTTTCACCCCCTTGCATTCACTTTTCCTCTCTAACGGAGTATGCATTGGTACTTCCACCAATAACCAGGCCGAATATGATTCAGTGATAGGTTTATTAATCGATTCCCTTCACCGTCGCATCATTCACTTCATGTTCGTTTAGATTAATTGCTTCTTGTCATGCAATTGAATGGTGTTATCGTGTGCATAATCATGTCCTTTTTAGAACATATTTACGAGTGAAGCTTTTGATGCATGAATTTGAAATCATTACATTAACTCATGTACCTAGAGCACAAAATCACTGTGTAGATAGCATCGCAAACAATATTCTAGATTGGAATTTATCGCACACATTTCACACAATACAATAACAATAAACTATATAACGATGCATATCCACAATATCGTCGTTCAAATATACAATGTTTTGGAGTCCATTAACTCCGATACATTTGACATGCCCATAGCATGTTACAAAATAAAAACTGGGGGCACCTCGTGCCCCTACATCTAATCACTATCTGGAGGATCTCGGGACAATGGCCTGGCTCCAGCAGCCCGTAGATCGCACATCCCCTGTCCGGCCATCACCATGCACCACATGACTCCTCGCCACTCTGCGGGTTGACCAATACATGGCTCTATGTATTGGTCATCAAGGTCTTGCCAACCGCGCTCTGAAACACCGATCAACAACCTCTCACATCTACGATGGATGTCCTCCAGGAGGGCCACAGCATCCTCACTTTGCGTTCCCCTCGATCCACTAGGTCCTGCAACTCCTGATACTACAGGTCGTCCCATATACCCGGCTGGTTTCACCGGTGCTATATCTGCATACCAAAAGTGAATGAATCAGTACCATATACAATATTCTAAAACTTTAAAATGCACATAAAAGATAAGCAACTTGTCACTTACCATCTGGCCCCCATGCCCGACCCGGCAGCAATGGAAAGTCCGGGTCCCCATGATAACTCATCCCACTATAGGGATAGTCATCTATATACAATGGCATCTGATCCCAATGCGCGAAAAAATCGAGTCGGAACACCCATCTGACTGCCCCACCTCCCTCTCTACATAGTAGCCACCCCTAGTGGCGCATCCTGGGCTCTTACGGGCCCCCATCCTGGATCTGTATACGAGGCCGAAGTGTCGAGATCTTCTCAAAGAAGAGCGAGCAAAGCACTGTGCCATATGCATAGTCATGGTTCACCTCCCACTTGCATAGCGACAACCGTCATTTCAACGATGACAACATCATCTGGGCCCACCCATAGTAGGTCCCACTCAATACACTCTCAACAAGCATCATTTGACCCCCAGTGATGTGGTGGAGCGCCTGGTTACCCAAGATATGCAGCACCGCTGCAGCCACAGCACGAGTCTCTAGCCTCTCTAGATCTTCGATCAGTATCTATATCCCTTTCACATGGAGACCCGGTCGACAGTGGCGCTCTACAAACTTCATAATGTTTCGCCCTCGCGGTAACACTGGTTGTGTGTTTCCCACCATCCCCAATGGTGGGAGACCGGTCAAGAAATATACATCCTGGACAATCAGCTCGATTCGATGCCCCTGCACTATAAAGATCTCATGATCCGGATCCCAATAGCTAACGATCCGGGCCAACAAGGGCTCTCCTGCTCTCATCAAAGGGTTGTCAACAAACTTCAGGACCCCAAACCTAGCCAATGCAGCGTAGAAAAAATGATCCTCTCGGATCTCAGACCATAACATGTCCAAGTCTCTCTCTCTCCAGTTGATCCTTAACTATGCCATATTTGCACAAAACCATAATGTTTTTCAGTGTACAGAATGGAAAGACTGCATCATAACCATAAAATCCCAGCTCTTAGCCAAAAAACAGCACTAAAACTCCTCTCTCTGACAGGTCACAGTTTTCAGGCAATTCCTAGGACCCAGCCGTGAAGAGGAGCATGGGTCTGTTCCTGAGCTCTGGGTGCCTAAACTGAAATTTTAATCCAGTGAATTGAAAGAGCATGGTTAGGCCTCTTACCTGCAACAGGAAAATTTCGATTCCAACGGTCGGTTTGTCCACTACAATCTCTGCAAGATTTAGGGCCTTTTATCATCTCTACATTCACCACAACTACACTTGCAAATGAATCAAATTGGAGGCAAAATGCCTTATTAAAAGAGAAACCACAATTTTTTCTTTCACCCGCTGCGACCAAACCGTAGCTTAGTTTGAAAAACCGTCAGCACCGTTGGAAAGCTCTCACTGAGCTCTCAAATGGGTATCCTTTCGTTTTTGGTGATTTGATACTTCACTCGGACACATTTTTTCCAAGAAGGGTCATTTCACCACTTCTCAAAATTGAATTTCTTCACTTGCAACACTTGTACTTAGGGCACCACCTTGCCTTCATAATTGTCCACGCTCGTGTCGATTTTTGTCATGAGTAACCATCTTGTACTCATGTTTTTATGGTCCCCACCAGGCCTATTCTGTGTGGCAGCATCATCAAGTCGCCCTTGCTTAGAGCATCCAAGTTGAGTTATCATCACATCCATGGAGTCCGTCCTGAGTCCCTTTGTATTCCACCACAACCCTCCATCCTTCATTGCTTTGTCCCTCTCTCGTGTTGCACATTTTTGCCTCCAGTCATATTGTCCCCTATCCCCTCTAGAGACACGTCAGTAGTTGCCAAGTCATCTGTGCCATTTATGCTCTAACAAGGGAAGTCATCAGCCCGCTACTCAGTGCCCTCCATTCTACCATTATCCCTAGTGCTTTAGTTTAGGATTCCTTATTACCTCACATATGGCAGACCTCCTTCTGTCGACATCATCTTATTCATTCCAGAAGACAGGTATAGAGGGCAGTATACCTTGGTTCCAGCTTCCACTCTTGTTCTGTACCTCGGATCAGGAAAAGGGACCCTTCATTGCCCTTTGACTTGATTATTTCTCAGTTCCAGCTCCTCATGGCATGATCGAGATCCATATACTTGATGGTTCAGTGATGCAACAGATTGTACCAGTGATACCCGGGTGTGTGTGAGATGCTTTAGACCTCATGAGGGGTTGGCCCTTCAGGTAGCCCCCCACATGCCCGCATGACCTTTCTACTACAGTCTTGGATGCAGCTCCGTAGATTTGATGTTTCCAGCCTCAGCCGCTTGCAACACCTTTTTAGTTTGCATG
>JAXQQM020058775.1:0-42720 GCA_034641835.2 Pinus albicaulis | reverse complement strand
CAGATTATCTTGCATGCATTACCCCATAGATGTGTTGCTAACGACACTTCCTGGGCGTATGCATTTTGTTCATTACCGTGCTACGCACAGTGTTATATATCAGTTTGATACATCAGTCATGTATTCTGTATCATGTGAATGAGTGTATGTCTGCAGATTTAATCAGGTTCTTCGAGACCGAAGAGAAAGTCATTTAAGCGGTAGCCGGACCCACACCCGGGACGGGATCCCTATTCCAAACGGTTCAAAGTCGAATTGGGACTTTCTACCGGGGAGATCCCCTACTGTTGGCCGGACATATTTTCCCGTCAACACAACCCAAGATCGGCATATGCTCTACACTTATCATAACTGGAGAGGAAGACAGCGTGGGGTAGGCCATTATGTCTACCATGTTCAGTTATTCAGCCCACCTACATTGCAGGAGCCAAAGGTGGAGGAGATCTTTCATGAGTTGCCATGTTGGAGGGTGACTCATATTATATGGATGATAGCTTGGGGATGGAGGTTTTGCATGGGAATGATAGTTCCCAACACATTTCAGACTCCATGCCTCGAGAGGGCCTCTAGACAACACATAGTTGCCTCCTTGAGTATTTCACCTTTTCATGATGATAGCTATTTGGGATGCTCACCAAATGCTGCTTGCATGCTTGGGAGGGGCTTTAAGGAGATTCATTGTTGAGACATCATCATATTCCTTGGAGGAATTAATCACATGAGGATGTTATAGGAGGAGGAGGGGAAGCTCTTCAGTTCTATCCTTGTAGTTGCTTAAGGACAAGCAACATTTGGGAAGGGAGGACTGTAATATTCCTACATTAGCATGTAGCTAGTAGGAATATTGATTTTTTATTTTTTGCACCTAGTAGTTGAATAAATGGGGGAAGAGACCCATACTTAACTTGAATAAGCGTAAAAACCCTCTTGGTGTGAAAGGGGATCATTCAGTAGCTGGATTTAACACCATTATGTGTGAACAAGGGCAATTGGATGTGGAAAAAGTCAAGTTTGACCAAGTCAACAACATTCATGGAGAAGAGTCAATCATCCATGCAAATAGCTCAATATGAACAAGGATCAGTTTAAACAAACATATGAGAGCTAGCTTTAAGGCACTTGTGTGTGAAAGGGGGTGAAGCAGGTTGAAGAGGTCAACTTTGACAAATAAAACAACGTGATTTTGGAGGAGTGGTCTTGATGGAGATACAATGCAGTTTTGGAGGGAGATTGATCATGTGATGTAGGAAACCCTAATGGGTGGGACCCAAGGTGAGGAGGCTCACATAGCTTATAAGGAAGAGGATGGCAGCCGTTTGAGGTTAGCTTGATGATTATTGATTTTATGGTCTGCATGACTATTTGGCATTCTCTTGCTGTTTAGCAGAGTTGCAGTGCTGCTTAGCACAAGGCATTCCTGTTCAGGAATTCCTTCTCCTACCTTGAGAGGCCTCTTGGAGGAGCATTGTACTTCAGTTTTCCACATTTAGGCTTGAGGCCAAGCATCCTCCTTCAACTACAACGTTATTTCTGTAGAGTATAACGTTGTGTTGCAGGGTGTTATAGTGGAAGGTCCACAACACCACTTCCGAAGCTTGATTTTCAGAGGAGGGAGCATTCCTTTCTTTGGGAGATTAGTGAGGGATATTTCTGAGCATATTTTACATCTTGGCACTTGGCCAAAGTATTCTCCACCTCCTATAGCGCAGTCCCTTACAAAAACTGCGTCATTTTTCTGAGTATTGCAGTATTAGGGTCAAGACCCTTGATCTTGAGCTTGTTCCTTGGGGAAAGGGCCAACCCTTCTCCCAGAAGGATTGTATAAGCATCTTCTTCTACTCCTTGTATTATTCAGCTACATATATACAGAGCTGCAGTATAACTGCGTTGTTTCAGATCTAGATCTGCAGATCTGGTATTTTATACTTGTACTTTCATGAAGCCCTTACCGGGTTATTCTCATATTGTATAAAAAGGAAGAGATCTCCATTTTTCTCAGCCTTCGAATAATTGCAAACTCCAGATCTATTTTTTCTTGTATATTGCTGCATAAACCCTCCTTAAAATAACGCTGTCACACGCTCCAGGAATTATGCATGTCATAAGTCATGGGGTTTGGGCATTTTTGAGTTGTATTGACTTGGGGAGACCTGTTTAGCATGGCTAGAGAGATTTGTTTTGGCTCCAATTCTATATGTGAGATGTATATAGTATGGACTAAGGGATCCAAGTCCCATTTCTCACATTTATAGCGTAATTTTCTGAAGATTACGTTTTTATTGTCCATATTGCTGCATTTCCCCACTTTTTGGGATCATAAAAGGCATAATAAGTTGCTTCTGTAACACTAATTGATGGATATGTGTTTCTCAACACATTTTATGAGTTAATTTCTCTCTGTTATTCCAGTATTGTGCTTATGCATAGCTGCATTCCCATTTTGGGATATTACATCTATGCAAAATCTTGTAATTTTCTTGTACAAGTGGACTGACTTCCTTTTGATACAAATCTCTCTTTTTTGTTTTTTTTTTACGATGGTTAATGTCTTTACTTCCATTTTTATTTTTTTTCTACCTTATGTCATGACCTGATGCGAATGCAAAGTGGCCTACACCCATGGTATTCATCCACCCATAACCGCTTATGGTATTGTAAGTGACATTTATCCATGGTATTAATTCACCCATGGTATATATCCACCCATGGTATTCATCCACACATGGAATTTAGCCATGGTATTGTAAATGGAATCCACCCATAGTATTCATTCACCCATGGTATTTACCCACCCATGGAATTTACCTGTGGTATTGTAACTAAAAAATGCTATAAGTAACAAGTCACATCTTGTAAAATAACAGATTGTCCACTACAATATAGCTTCTACAATTATTCTCTGTTTTAATAAAAAAAGTTCTTTGTGATTTATTCACTGTGCGTTGTTTTTATTATTCACCTAAAAGTTGTTACTTGGTTTTGGAAACATTCTATGAGGGATGCATTTGAATGTATGTATTGCATTGCTTTACATTTTGAAACACACATTTAAATTTGGAAAATTGTATGATAAAAATATTTATAGATATATATGCCATATACCATATGTATTGGCAAATTTAAACTTATATAAATATTATAAAATATGATATTTTAGTTTTATCAATCTTTATTTTATATATATATATATATATATTCTAGAACTCAAACTAAAAATCTTAATTTGATATTTTTTTTTTCACCAACAAATCAATCAAAAAAGTTTTACGTCCAGAAATATAAATTGCTTTCAATCTTCAATGAGCCAAAAATAGCAGAAGACTTCCAACATTATAGGGTCTTACATAAACGGTTAACATTTGTTTGAAAAATGCTTTCATAAGATAAACTGTGTACTTTCTTCACTTTAAACCATCATGATTTATATTGTCCCTAATTTATTTATATTTAGTTTGAAAACTAAACTAAATATTTTGGTTTACACAAATTTATTTTTCTTTTATTCCAAACATTTTTTTGTACTCTGAAATCGCAATCTCCTTCAATTTTGACTAACGAGTTTGATGACTCCTTCAATTTTGACTAACGAGTTTTTTTCATCAAACTGTGAGCAGTGCTAATGATTAAAGGAATTTGTGTTTAATGCAGCATAACTAAAAAGATTAATAAGTTTATATCAGTGTTACATAAATATATGTTATATAATTTAATACTTTATAAATTGCTAAGTAGTTTTTAACTAGTTTTTAATATTAGTTAAGTTTATATGAATTTATTTAAGGGTTGAAAAATGATTTTTTTTATATGTGATATTTTATATATACATATATATTTTGTTATTAACCAATTTTACCATTAAGCATTAGTGTTGGAGAATTTATGAGTTTTTTTTTTTTATATTTAGAAGAAAAAAAAATATTTTTCAATATATAAAAAATGTATACTCCCAAATTTATTCCGTATTGGATTTTAAGAATCAATTCTTTTTTAGTGCCCAATGCAATTGGAATTCGGTTCTAATTCAAACTTTGTAACTAAAAAACCAAAAAACACTATCTACAATCAAAACGGAAAAGCACAGACTCCAGAGGTATATATCTTCTTTAATTCAAATCGATTGCCCTCAAAATGTTCATATACCTGCCAACCCCACCTCCTTCACTGCCCACAACGGATTTTGCAGATTCTTTTCTTGACCAATTTGGATGTGTTGTGTTAAAGCCCGAGCCCAAATTCAATGCAACTATGGGATGCATGGAACGTGAAGAGGGGAGTGTGAAGCCTGTGTGTGTCTTGCAATCACGCGAATCCGTTTAACTCCCAAAAAGTAACGTGTTCTTATCTTATAAAACTTTCATTAATTTGCAGTTCAACCAAACAGCGATCAAACAGCAATCGCTGCATATCATTAATTTGCAGTTCGATCAAACAGCAATCGCTGCTTATCAGCTTTCAGCGGCCACCCAACAAATCTATATATATATCATCAAACATGCTCTCCCACCAAATTGATTAATACGTAGCAATTTACAAAAATGTTCTCGATGGCATCCCTAATCATCTTTGACCATATTTTGCAGGTTTCCAGAAACTGTTTCCATGGTCCACGCGCACACTTCAATTTGTTTGCAATTTCTTCCCCCAACCCACCAACAAAAGTCGTGTAATCTCCAACGGAGAGAACCCAGAAACAATTTTCCCTTCAAGTTAATTATGCTAAGATGTAAAAGATGCATACAAATTTCTGAAATACGCATGCATTTAAAATGCCCACTACTTCTGTGACAACAATCAGTAGAATTATCTCAATTTCTTTATAGCAAAACAAGAATAACCACTTTTTCCAAGAAAACAAGAAGTATAGGGCACTGGGCAGACGACAGAGTATTGGACCTTAAGCACTCTGCATCTCATCACAGTAACCCTAATCCAGATTACTAGAAAAATGACGGGCCCAAAAAAATTGAGTAAGAAATTATGGTCTTCATACATAGATAAATAAACAAACAAATGGGTGATTGCATTTATTTCCAGAAGAGCCTTTTCTCTTCCATTACCCAGAGGAAAACGACAAACAGAAAACGAATTGTTATCATTAGCCATTTGTTGTAGTTAAAACAAATAGATGGAAGCAGGGAAAATAGACGGGTTCATTCCTAAATCCTGATCCGATATGAAAGGTGGCCCGACACTTAAACAGTTAATCATGGAATTCAATTTGCCATAAAACATGGTATCATGCATCGACACTCTTTTTGAAATCATTGGGTAAGCAGATCCACTGATCCGTACCTTTATTCACTCGCCTGTTCCTGCAGATCCGCTGATATGTAGCTCTGTTCACTCGCATGTTCCTGCTCTCTCATGGTTGGGATATGGGCGGTTGTTTATGGCGGCCAGGAACTACATTGATTAAACAGAGGCGCCCGCTAACTGAATTCACCAATGGTTGATATTATTGTGAATAAGTCTATGTTTCGGTTCTCCCATCTCACAACCATATCTCAATGTCTCGAATATGGACGGCTTATTTATGTCATATCTCAATGTTTCGAATATGTACGGCTTATTTCTTATTAATACACAAAGATTTTTCTTCGAAAAAAAATAGATAATCTAATTGTTTCAATATTAGGAATTTGACTTCTGTGATCCATAAATTATGTATCAAATCTTTCGGTGAAAATCACATTGGAGAAATTTGTGTCGACGCGTTTCGAACCAGCCAGTCTGGTTCATCATCAGGACAAGATACGAAATCTGATCTAGGACTCAGCTTAAATAGATCAAGAAGCTCCAACGGCTTATGTTCAAATAGATTATGTTCAAACTAGCCGTTATTGTACAACGGCTATTTGGAGCTTCTTTATCTATTTAAGCTGAGTCCTAGATCAAATTTTGTATCTTGTCCTGATGATGAACTACATTCGCTGGTTCCAAACGCGTCGACACAAATTTCTCCAATGTGATTTTCACCGAAAGATTTGATACATAATCTAATAGCTATTTGGTTCGGTGAACAAAATTGTAATTACTGTTTAAGTGTAATGATGTTCCTCCCCTATTACTTTACCAAGTTGTTGGATCGGTCCAGGGTTCGATCATTGGAGGTTTCAGAGACTACCATGCAGGGAAACCAAGACTTCTACTCTGGTAAGTGATATTTTTTTTTTCTTAAAAAATTACAGTTAGTAACCCTACTATGTATTCGATTTTGGTATTTATCCTCAGAGAGAATTTCTCGTTTCATGATGGAAATGTCGAGACTGGGTACAATTTAGTTTGCGCCTTCTGTATCAGATAACTTTAACTTCATTTTCCTGGTGAGACAACGTTCATTTGTCCCAATCTCCATTTTTTTTTGTTTTGTTTTGAGGTTAATAATTTTTTGTTTTGTTTTTGTTTCTGGGTCAATAATTTATTTATTTATTTTTTCCCCTGTGACAAGAGTTTTTCTTTTTTGCGAAAAAGAACCATCACAGGTGATTTTATCCCCTTCCACATAACACCCTTCAGGTTCCCATTTTTTAGGGTCAAAGGTAAAAGGTATTTTTTTTTTTTTTTTAACTCTTGTCATGTTCTCGTGATGTTACCTATAGGAGCTGTTGGAATATTGATAATTCCAAAACAACGGAAATGGAGAGAATAAAACTCCCCTTTCAACACAGAGAAATTTAAAATCAAGATTTGCTTGCAGACAGAGATGACATGAAAATGCTTTCTATTTCATTAAACAAACTAAAAACTATTACAAAAGTCTTCCTCTGTTGAGGGATAACAAAATATGAAGTGACTACTACAGACGCAGTTCACAAAACAACTCTCTGTCTTTCAAACAACACACTCTGTCTCTTTCAAAACCAACACTGCTGTGTTTTCTTCTTTTCTCACGCACTGTTGTGCAAAAACAAAACAAAACAATACAATTCAAAAAATGATACACAGGCTCTCGGGCCTTTTTCACTTTATATGGCGCGGCGGGAATAAAAAAAAAACATAAAACAAAGAAAAAACAAATTACAAAGGAAAACCTTTGCGGAACAACAAAAAAAAATATCAAATGCATGACGTACGAGTGGGGACCACATCGCAGTCAGCCATCAGCGATCGGCGGATCGGCGGATCAAACAAAAAGTGCGATGGTGCGATATTGCGATGGCGCGATCAAACAAAAAGGCGCGCAAAGTAACATTTGCGATTTGCGATTTGCGATGGGATCGCATCGCAAATTGGTGATCAAACAAAAGGTGGAACACTTGAGATTTGCGATTGTGCGATCGCATCGCGGCTTTCAACGGCGGAACATATATGGCGATAACACAATGCAACATGCGATTGCGATTTGCGATTGTGGTGAGACCACATCGCATCACATCGCGATACTCTACATCAACAAGACACTTGACTCAAAAACTTGCGATTTGCGATTAGCGCATAAGTGGTAGGGACCACTTGTCCTCCCTTTTCAGAAAACTTTAAGTCTTTCCGCTATTTAAAAACATTTTCTCCATTTTGGTTGTTGAGGGCTTTAAACGCCCGAAATGACTGTTTTAATTAGTTCTGCTCCTCCGTAGTTCAGATCTACGGGAAAATCTTCGTTCCACTGTAAAACGGCTCTCCCCATCACCATAATCAATTTCTCCTCTGCAATTCATGGCTGCGGCCCATAGCAATTAATTTCACTCCTACAGTTCTTCCATCCTTATTTAATTGCGTAGTACTGTGTACGCATACACTTCTCTTGCTGCTGCCTTTGTACTCATTTTCTTCCTACCCAAGGCTGGCAGGTGACTTTAATATTTTCAACAGGAGCATTGTTCGTGTTGAGTGCATTCGCACCTCCACACTATGCTCGCTTGCTTTGTTGGGTTTTACCAATTTTCAACTATTTATAGTTCCTCCTTTTCGAAATCTTTTACCAGGTCTTATTTCTTACTTCAACCGGTCCTTACATGTGACTCATACCGATTCTCCAAGCAAATGTTATGGAAATAGGGAAGAATTGGAAATATCTAGTTTTTTTTTTTTTTTCTTGCTACAGAAGATAAACAAAGATTTCGTCCTTTTCTGTAGAATTTGAAGGAAACAGGGATTTCGTCCTTTTCTGTAGAATTTGAAGGAAAAAATGTTGTAAAACATGTCAGTGAGTAATGTTTATTGGGGTTGGCTGGAGTATTGGGTAGGCATCCCATGACCTAACCCTAACTTATCCATAAATAAAGATGTTTTTCGACAATTTTTGTCAATTTTGGTTTTCTTGTTGCTTAAAGCCCTATCTGTCAATTATTATGTTCCATTGCAAAGAAACATTGACGAGTGTTCTTGCCAGGTTTTTGACATTGTACAGTTAATAATTTTTGCTTCCAATTTCTCTACTGATAACTTTATCTTTTTATCTCCTTTGTTTAGGGCCAACTTGTTGGTCTTTTTCCTACAATAAAATTTATATACTGACATTCAATTGTACATATTTAATTTACTTGTTTTTCTTCCATTACTGTAATATTAAATGATAATTGATATCATAATATGTTCAAAAGGGTTTTGTTAACATTTTTTTTTAAAGAAAATAAAAGGAGTTCCTTCTGTTTGTTTCATGCGATAGGTTATACAAAACATTTATAATCTTATTATTTGTCTCTGCCTGTTAATTTCGGTTATTGTATATGCACAAGTTCTTTTTTTTTTTTTCAGAAGAAAAAAAATGTTGTATATATTAAGAGATATATATAACAGTACATGTTCTGCATTACATTCTCAGTTGTTTACAAAACAGCGAGAACTTCTAGATTTCCAAATACATACAAAATACACTCCTGAAGAGAAGATATACGATGTACATGGCAAGCAGTATTACGGGTAGTATTAATACAGACCCAAACATATTCTTTCTGAGCATCCTTGTATTCATTAAAAAACATGCGAAGATAATACAGAAGCATCATAATTCATGGCAATGAGGAAAAAAGGATGGATGCATAGAAAGAAAGGTAACAAAAAATGTTGTTTGAAAAGCTTCATCCATGATTCACATGGGGCAAGCTTGCATGTGCAATCACCTTCACAGGCTCACTTGAAAACACTGATCAGCATCTAATCCGGCACACTGTGTTCCTTGCAGCCCCAGAAAAATGAGTCATTGTGAATCCAGCTTGACAGTCTGTTTTGTATGACATAGAACAACTGGAGATCACCCACTCGCTTGATGAAGAAGTGCAAAATTCATATGAAGCAGATTCGGTAGTGAAACTGGAAGTCAGGCTTGCTTGAAGTTATTGATCAACTTCAAAAATTCCACGCATATAGATTCAGTAAACAGGCTCGCTTGTGATTGTAAAACACAGGCTCGCTTGAAAAACAATGTTCTCCTCATGTCCCGCTCGCTTGATGTAGATGAGTCCATAAGATGTTCCACAAGACCACAAAAGCAGGTGCACCGATCATACATATTAGATAGGATCTATTGGATGGCACAATTGCTAAAAACATTGTTCATGTATCTTATGCCGCCTCGCCTGATGAAGAAAAGGATAGAAGAAAACCACATTCTGTGTGAAAATCGGAGTGATGTATCCTGTATAGTTAGAAGCCTCCAAAAATATTTGTATAGTTAGAGTAAACTGGAGTATGAAGAAAATATGGCCGTAAAGATGATAGAAATAAAACCTAATGAAAATATGATAAAACAAGTTGTGAGATGATGATAGCATCTGATCCTGGGTGCGTAAATCATGAAATTGGTATTGTCGAAGTCCAGATCTGTACCCCATCTTTGTACTGAAAAATATACATATATCCAAAATCTGCACTAATACCTTTTTTAGAAAGACCATCCGCCCTAGTATTATTCTCTCTATAGATATGATTTATAGGAGGACATTTTAAGATCTGCCATAAGCGAAGAATCCGCTGCATCCATCCCCTCAAACCCAGCATAGTGAGTTCACACCTTCTTTATATCCATCCAATAACTAACTTAGAGTCACCATAGAAATTGGGGTTCTGTAATTGAAGATTAGATGCAACCAGGAGGCTACCCCATAGTGCCATGATTTCTGCTTTATTATTTGTACCAGGACCCCCATTCCAATAGATATGAATTCTCTCCCGCTGGGACAATTTAACCCAGACACCACATCCCGTGATGCCATCAACAGATGCCCCATCAAAGTAGATAGCAAGGAGATGAATCTCATGAGGTTTTTTCCTAAAGGATCTATCTGCCACCAATTGAGAAGGAACATTCCAATCTACAATCCAGCTCATAATATTGGAGATGATAATATGCGGAAGAAAAGGCCTATTTTTAAAAATGAGATTGTTTCTACCGATCCACACTTCCCAAAAGAAATAGAAAGGAAGAGACTTATATTTACCTTTAAGCTTGTCCCAATCCCTAACAGTCGAAATAAAATTAGAAGCAGACCAATTTGGATCCATAATGTGAGGGGCAAGGGATCTCCACATATTTTTTATAACAGAACAGGTAAAAAACAGGTGCGTAATGCTTTCAGCCTCCAGGCAACATATAGCACATCGATTCGGTCCTTGTATACCCCTTTTGCTAAGATTATCCCACGTAAGTATTTTACCCCTCCATACCATCCATCCGAATAGGGTAATCTTGGTGGGAATCCTACGCTTCCAGAAGGGGTAGAAGATCTTGGAAATTGTACCCCCATATGTTGAGAGAATGATATACCTGTATGTGTCTTTAACGATGATAGCTCCATTCTTCATAGGCCCGTTCCAAATGATTTTATCACCTCCCCCAAAATGACAGAAACCGGCAGTCTTGAAAAATACAAAAATAGCATCCCACTCCGTAGCGTCATCCCCCGACAACCCCAATTGTAAAGCAGTTTTGAAGGACGGTGCTCCAAAAGACCACTTAGAAATAGTCTAAGATAAGTAAATATACCCCCGGTGCGAGAGACGATGTAAGAGTCGGGGGAAATAGAACAGTCAGTGGGGATTCCAGAAATATCTTTGAAAGCCAGAGGAATCCTTCCGCCATCACAAAAACTCCAGGTCACACGATCACATATAAATCTTAAGATCTTTTTGAAACCGCCCCATATTACAGAGACGTTGGATGGACAGATCAGGTCTCAGCATATTAACTGATGAAAAATATCTCCGTCAATATGCTTGCACCTTATAATAGTGCTCCATATATTATTACCATTGATAGCACGCCAAAAGGATTTAATTAACAGAGCAATGTTGAAAATTCTAGTATTTAACACACCGCAGCCATCGAAATCTATGGGTCTACATATGACGTCCATTTGACAGAGATGATATTTCTTGTCAAGTTTTGTACCTCCCCACAGAAATTGAGAAATGATCCTGTTAATCAGCTCCACACTCTTGGCAGGCAGATACTAGAGATGGCCCCAATAGACCATCAACTGTGATAAGACAGCCTGGATAAGGATGAGCCGACCCCCCATTGACAGCCATTTGTGAGTCCATCTGTATATACGAGTTCTAAAATGCTCAATTAGCCACATCCAATCTCTATTCTTATAACCACATGGTTTTAAATAACAGCCCAAATATTTGAAACCATCTGAAAGAAGTTGTGTATGAACGCCCAAGAAATCAGCAATGAAGAGAATCTCCTGTAAATCCCCTTTGTCATATAAGAGAAAATATTTGTCTTTTTTAATTCCTAATCCTGTGGCGGATTCAAACCTGTTCAGTAGCAAATGAATATAAAACCAATGGTTCCTATTGAGATATCCAAATAGCAACATATCGTCAACAAAGAGAGAATGATTGATGGAGATAGTTCCAGAAAAGGAGAAACTTTTTATGAAACCCTGTTGTTCAGCATAATGTGAAAGCTTACTAAAACCATCAAGAACAAGGATAAAGATAAGCGGGGAGAGGGCACATCCCTGGCGGAGACCTCTGGCAGCACCAAAGAAGAGAGTGGGAATGCCATTAACCGGTACAACATATCTAACCGTAGATACACATGACATGATCCATCGTATGATTCTGATTGGCAATCCAATCTTGAGTAATAGAAGCCTTATATAGAACCAATCAACCGAATCATAAGCCTTGTGCAGATCTACTTTCATAACTAAAGCTTCCTTGCTACCGATATGGGCAGAATGGAGAACTTCTTGTGCAATGGTGATCGCATCATGAATAGAGCGCCCATGAAGAAAGCCATACTGTTCCAAACTGATGTGATCTGATCAAATAGATCTGATGCGATTTGAAATGATTTTTGATGTGATTTTATACATGAGATTGCATAAAGAAATCGGCCTAAAGTTAGCAAAAGATTACGGATTAGCCACCTTGGGTATTAGAGCTATAAAGGTAGAGTTTAAATTTGCAGGCATGTGTCCTCTTTTCCTAATTTGTTCGATCACCTCCGTTAGTTCGGCTCCAATAAGATCAAAGAAAAAGGTAAAGAATTCCGTAGGCCAGCCATCCGGCCCCGAGAATTTGTCATGCGCAAATGATTTCAGGACCCTGTGCACTTCATTCCCAGTGATTTCCTGTTCGAGAGCAGCGATGGCCGCCTCATTAAACATTCTCGGTACATGATTCAATATCCATGTTTGATTTTCTGGATTAGCAGGCAGTTCTTTTTTATAAAAGTTAGAGAAATGAGAAAAAGCCTCTTTTTGTATCTCCTCAGTAGATATAGCAAAAGTGCCATTAGATTTTTTAATCCGCCATATCGCATTTATGTTCCTTCTTTCGGATGCATATTTATGAAAGAATTTAGTGTTGAGATCACCCTCCTTTAGCCAATCAATCCGACTCTTGAGCTTCCATGTAGTCTCTTCAATACCCAGAATTTCCCTCTTTCTCTTCCCTAGCTGTCCAAGGATGACATATGATGCTTCATCCGAAGCCTTATTTATGAATCCTTTATAGATAGCCTCCATCCGACATTTAATGTCCAGTAACTCAGCCTTGAGAGATGATTTTTTCTGCATTTCCCACTTCTTAGATGCAGCTTTCAGCCTTTGAAGTTTGTTATGAAATCGATCTATAAGTTGAAGACCATCACAGTCGACATCCTCTTGCCATGTTGTTTTAACCAGATTAATATATTCATCATCTTCGAGCCATACTCGGTTAAACTTGTATGGAAGTCCCCTATTGAAGCGCCACGCATTCCATGATAAGGAAATGGGCATATGGTCAGATACATCTGAGACCATAACCATTGATCTGGGAGTCCCCCATCGGTCTATGAGATTGTCCTTTACCAAAGCCCTGTCCAATCTTTTCCCAATATATTTTCCCCCTCTTCTCTTATTTGTCCATGTGGGAATCATCGGGCAAGGTCTTATGTCCACCATTTGTAAGTTGAAGAACATGTCATTTAAGAAATTTGAGAGTGGATCCATTCGAGCACCACTACCCCATATTTCATCAGACTGTAAAGTGATATTTAGATCCCCCATCATAATCAAGTTTGGCAATCCTAGAATACCGGAATCTCGCATCTTGATCCAGGAAGATTGTCTACCCACATATGGTGCATATATATTAATAATGTTAAGTGATTCAACCATACCTCTCATGTGACCAGAGAGAATAATCCCACCAAAAAACCTGTAAGCTTTAAATGTAAACCATCCTGGATCCCACATTGCAATTAATCCTCCAGAGTGGCCATTTGAGTCTATAGCCGCAGCAGACCATCCTAATTTGTAGCTTAGGAAAGTCCTTAATGCTTTCTCCCGCTGACATAAAGTCTCCTGTCCCAAAAAGATGTTGCACTTACTGTCAACAATCATTTCACATAGGCAATGCGATTTGGGGGCATCACCTAAACCCCGGATATTCAGTGATAAAATATGATTCATGGCGAGCCCAAATCTGGGTGACTTGCTCTAAGCACCAGCGATCCATCCCAATTGACATCACCCGTCGATATGGGAATGTCAGTGAAGTTGTCCTCTCCTTCAGTGAACAGAGAGATTGATTTGAACTTGCCTTTAACCTGTTTATTTGAACTCTTTGATTTTTTCCTAGTTGTGACATTGACATTCATAGGTTGAAAAGCACGGGGTTTTGGATCCTTAGGAAGTCTATCAAAAACCGTCAAGGCCGCCAGATCAATGTTAGGATTGCGCAATAGAGAGTCTATGTCACTCCCTACCAAATTCCTAGGGGATTCAGGGGGAGAATCGGTAGCAGTAGGATCAGAAAAAGTGGGCGACATGGTTGGACATGCTACAGAAGTGGTGGGTGGTGCAGATGGACCGCCCACCGAGTAATTTATAGATTGAAAAAGTGGTGGATCCTGATCTATTGGTTGGCTATTTGATAGAATAGAAATATTGACAGCGACCCCTTGTTGAGAGTCCTGAGTAGGTTGCTCCTGTGTAGAGTTATTGGTGATAGGCATGTTAGGAAGACCATGCAAAATTGGTGGACTGGAATGATCAGCAGAGGGTGATATGTTGGATTCAGGTGGAAGAACCCTATTCTGGTCTATAGGGGATCTATGAGACAAATTCCTATCAGTATCTTTCAATGACTGCACATGCCTATCATAATTCTCATTAGCAGATACAAAAGCAGCATCCTCCGAAGATGTGGGAGAAAGAATACCTGGTGTTACTCCACCCAGAGTGCCCGCAGTTGCATGATTTCGTCTGCTTCCATCAACACCAGAGGCAGCCTCAGACGACCGCACGATACGAAGGCGAAGAGGACAATGTTCCCTAAGATGTCCCATTTTGTGGCATATAATACATCGGAAGGGAATGCCCCAAAAATCAATACGTTGTCTGTGCCTTCTGTTCCCCCATAAAAGATAGACATCTCCAGGCAGACCTCCCACATAGTCTACCTCCACAAGTAACCACGCAATTCTTTTGTCAGTTGCGCCAATGATGCTTGGGTCTATATATTTTGTCGATCCAATGGAGTCCCCAATTTGTCTCAGGGCTTTTAGGGTCCAGAATTCAAGTGGAAATCCCGGTAGCTTTAACCAAACAATCCTGCTACGCGGCGCCTCCATTACTGGGTTAAAACCCAAATACCACGGCACCAACTGCAGATAACTTCGGCCTCTGACCCACATCTTGCTGATGATTTTAAATACAATGCACTAATCCATAAAGTGAAAGGAAAACCAGCCATTGATCAATATACTAAACTTAGGTGCATATCCTATGATGGGGCTCCAGTGTTGTTTGATCCATGCAGCTTTGTCTATATCGCTATTGTCTGGAAACATCCATTGGCCAATTACTGCACGTTTCTGCAAGCTTTCCACCCTCGTATGCAGATCTTCATAGTCCAAATAAATTTCATTTATCTCCATCCTGTGTTTGTAATAGTTCTTCTTGTTCTTGCAGCGTCTTCTACGTGAATTTCTATTACAGTATTCTTGGGAGTTAGTGGTATCCGGCTTGTTGTTTTCAAAGGCACTTTGGATGATTAATTCATCAATCTCATGTTCAATTGACTGCTTCTCCTGAGCCGGTGTTGATTTTAAATTATCCATTACCATACCGTCAAGTGAGGGCATTTCAAGCGTGTAAAAACTTTCCTGGAGTTCTAATAAACTATAACTATAACTATACTTTCTAATAAACTATAACTATAACTATACTTTCTTTCCATGTTACCCTTTCACCAGGGGATTGTACCGACAATCGGACCTAGGGTCTGATGAAAGGGACTAACCCCGTCCTGTTTCTAATTGAAATCACCCTACTGCGTTTTTTCCCGTCCTGTTTCTAATCGAAATCACCCTACTGCGTTTTTTCTGCTTGTAATTGAGAAAATAACATAAAGGAAACTCGATGGTAAAAGACATATATATTTTTCTTGCTATTGGGGTTAATGATTTTCCCTCATCTATACATTTCAAAAGGATCTGAAAGTGGAAGATGCCGCTTAAATTGAAATGCTTTGGTTGGCTGGTTTTTCATTATCTTATCTTGACTTGGCAGAACCTCCTTAAAAGAGGATTTACAGGTCCTGGTATGTGTTTTTTTATGCAGGGAAGGGGAGATGAAATTAACTATCTTTTCTATAATTTTCATTACGCTAAAGCTATTTGGAAAGGTGTGATGGGCTATTATAACATTGCAGACAAGATCTATAAAACCACACTGTTAGAATTTATTAAAGCTTGGTTAAAAGATATAAAATACATAACTCTTCCTTTCTACATCATTTCGACGATATGGAAGATGCCCAATTTCACGATCTTTGATAATCTCAGTATTCAGGCTCATGAGGACATTACAAAAACTGTGGCGTTATTCAATGAAGTGGGGCCAAATCCACTCAGCAAAGGTTATAGATCTTACAAAAGGAGGGAGGTGTGGAATTCATTTTCTGTGGGTTTTTTTGATGGGGCCTGTGTTAAGAGGAAGTGTGCTAAGAGGAAGTGTGGGTGCGGAGCTATGATTTTTATGGAAAAAACAATATTCCTATCACTTTTGGTGAGAAGCAGGAAACAGTATTAGAGTAGAAATCATTGTGTTGTGGGATTTTGTTCGCAGCTAAATAGCTCAACATTGAATACATTCAGATATATGGAGATTCCAAAGAAATTATAGACTAGGTTAGGAGGAACAACATGTTCAATTCTTCTATCCTTAAAAATTAGATGACACACATTAAAATCTTGGAAAGACACTTTCACAGAAAAGATTTTGATCACATATATAGAGAACGAAATGAGACAACTGATATGCTCTCAAAAAGGGTATCAACAAGGTGACTGGTAAGATCTTTTTTGCATCCTATGCCCAAGGGGCTTTGGTCAACACAGGGGCCATCAACTTCAACTGATGGTAGGGATGGACATAGAGGCAGGCGGGAAGACCAATTGGAAAGGATCGAGGTTCAAGACCGGGAACGATGCATCTCTTGCAGCCTATTTTTGATGTTGTTTGCTTAACATTTTGTCAGCTTATTGGACTTCATTTAGAAGTAATTTCTACTGTGTTTAAATTGTTACTAAAAACTGTCATAGTAATACTTTTTTTTTTCTGTTCATAGTAGGCGTGTATCAAATATTTTACAGCATTTCGTGGATATTCCTAAAGCTCAAATTATTCTAGAAAAATGTGGATTGTATATGGAAGATATCAAATCTGTGATATATAAATTACCTTATTAATATATGATTAGCTGTTTTTTTCTTCTGAAATTTTTTTTTTTAAAGAAAATAACATATAGATGGAAGCCATAGCAATTTAACAAAAAAAAAAACCATACATTCACACCATTCCGATAATCATCACCATCTTCACCCACTCATATATTTTTCTGCAGTGAAACACAATTTCCAAAAGAATAAATACTCAGAGTCCGAGAGGAAAACATGAATTTCAATTATATGTGGGGTTTGAGAGGAAAAGAACAAAGAGATATCCCATTCCATTCATCGTGGCGTTCATCGAAAGCATCCTATCCTTCTTACTAATACCGAAGGCAGTCCACTCGTGCTGTCAACTGTAATACATCAACTAGTCCTTTCCATACCAGGATTGTAAAGAAACATGCCAGATCTTCTCCAACCGCGGTCAAGGTCTTGATAATCGTCCACACTAACCCTTTTTGCCGATAATCCATGGGAAATTTTGTGCTAGAACTGGAATTACAATAACTGAAGGTGGTTCTGTGAATGTTCCCGTCTATACATGCCATGATCAACACGATCTGGGAGAATTGGAAATGCTTCAGCTCTGTTTAAATTAATTTTATAAATTTTAAATATATTTTTTCCTTGTCACGTCATTCTTTTTCGCACTTTGATCTGTTTTCATATGCGATTCAAACGAAGCATCTGCTGAGCACATTTTTGTTCGAATATTTAAAATTCCAGAATAACAATGGAGAATAAAGTTTCCTTTCTTCAACACAGAGAAAATATTAAAAAATTTCTTCACTGGAGACAGAGTTTTCACTCTAAAAACTATTTCATTAAGCTTCAAAAACTTGGTTACAAAATCACATCTAACTGAGGGAATACAAAAAAGCTTTTACTGCTTCAAAACAGAATTCAAAACAAAACTCACACTCTCTAAAATTTCACTCTATCTATGCATTCACAACTCACTGCTATGTGTTGGAAAAATACTCTGTCTCTTCAAAAAATGACAAAAAATGAATGCACTGCTGTGCAATTCAAATTTTTTATACTGCTGTGTGTAAAAATAAAAACTTACAATACTATTTTCACATATGCCTTTTTTTTTATATGCCTCAGCGCTTTTACAACATATAAAAAAAAACTATATTAAAATAAAAATTTAAAACAAAAGTCTATTATCCATTGTCCGCCTATACCATATGATGTACATATATGGTGTCATGTTAAATAAAAAATAAATTAAAAAACTAAAATCTAAAACCAACTATGGCCCACGCCCTCCCTTTTTGAAAATGTGCATATGATATATATGTAGGTGGACTTTACGCACGATTGTTAAAACCAAATATTAAAACAGACTATGATATAAAAGACTTTGACCACCAGACGTCAACCAAAAATTAAACCTTCTTGCAATCGATTTCGGGTCACAAAAAACCCAGCTAACGTCACCAAAATTGTGACACGAAATTTCTATTAAATCTGCCTTATGAGTTTTCCCGGGTCCGATTTTGGGCATCCGTACGGACGGTTGAGTGTGACCCGAAATATCTTCCAATCCACCTCAGTGAAATTTCAAATCCGGGTTTGCTGTTAAATTTATCCGTTTAAAAAAAAACAGTGGTGCTCATTGTTTTTAGCAAGCGGCTCGCGTACAATATCTTGCAGATAAAAATGGAAGGCGACTCATTGTGCTTTGCGCAGCTGAAAGTAATTTTCAACACTCCCCCTTACTTTCAGCTGCTGGGTTATCAGTCATACCCAGACATTTCCTCAAAAACTCAAAACTCTTCTGCCCCAATGGCTTGGTCAGAATGTCTGCAAACTGCTCCTGAGTTCTGCAGTGTTCCAAAACAATTTCACCATTGTTTACCAATTCTCTGATGTAATGAAACTTTGTGTCAATGTGTTTCGTTCTCTTGTGAAACACAGAATTCTTCGATAATGCAATAGCTGAGCTATTGTCACAATAAATCATTGTTCATTTTACTTGCTCTTGGCACAAACTTCTTAACATCCTCCTCATCCAAATTGCTTGACACGATGCTACTGTAGCTGCCACTGCTGTAGACAATGCTACAATGCGCTGTTTTTTAGAAGCCCATGAAATGGCTCCTGAACCCATGTGAAAAACATAACCGGAAGTGCTCTTCCGATCATCTACACTTCCAGCCCAATCACTGTCAGTGTATCCAACTAAATCTGAATTTTCTGAAGCAGTATATAAAATACCAAACCTTTTTGTACCTTTAACATACCTCAGAATTCTCTTCGCTGTTTGCTAATGTGCATCCTTTGGCTTCTCCATGAATCTGGAAATCAAACTAACAGCATGCATTATGTCGGGCTTAGTTGCAGTCAAATACATGAGGCTGCCAACTATGCTCTTATACAAGCTAGGATCAAAATCCTTGCTGCTGTCCTCTCTGCTGAGTTTTAATCCCATCACTGTGGGAGTGATCGCTGCTTTGCTCTCCTGCATATTAAATCTTTCAAGCACTTCATTAACATATTTTTCCTGTGAGATAAAAATCCCATTTTCATCTTATTCTACTTCTATTCCTAAGAAGTATTTCAACAAACCCATGTCAGTCATTTCAAATTCTTCTTTCATGACTGTTTTAAAATTTTGAATAAGGTAATCATCATTACCTGTGAAAATAACATCATCAACATATAAAACTACAATCAACATTTTTCCATCTTTTTCTTTGATGTAGAGGGTGGGTTCTCCCTCACACTTTTCAAATCCATTTTCCAGTAGATAGGAATCTATCCTACTGTACCATGCTCTTGGTGCTTGCTTCAACCCATAAAGAGCTTTCTTTAACTTGCACACTTTGTGCTCTTGGCCTTTCTTCTCATAGCCAAGAGGTTGTTCAATGTAAACCTCTTCCATTAACACTTCATTGAGGAATGCTGACTTCACGTCCATTTGGTAAACTTTCCACTTGTTTTGTGCTGCTATGGACAACACTGCTCTCACGGTTTCCATTCTAGCAACCGGTGCGAAAGTTTCCTCATAATCTATCCCATGCTTCTGCTTATACCCTTTGACGACAAGTCTTGCCTTGTGTCTCTCTATTTTTCCTTCTGCATTACTCTTGGTCTTGTAGACCCATTTAACTCCAATGACAACTTTATCTTTTGGGAGTTCAACCAAATCCCAAGTCTTGTTTCTTTCTATGGCATTAATCTCCTCATCCATAGCTTCTATCCATTTCTTATCCTTAATAGCTTCTTCGAAATGAACATGATCATCAACATGACAATATAAAGCAAACAAAGAATTGATGCCTTCATTTGCTGCCTCTTGTGCATAAATGTCATTCAAATTTCTGAACTTCTTACCTCTTTCATTTGGTGTACAAATGCCTGAGGAAGCACTTGAATTTCCTCCTTGTGGTGTGCTTGGAGAAGCACTTTCATTTATCCTCAAGGGTGTGCTTTGCTGCTCTTGTGTTGGTGTTGTTGTTTGGGGATGTATTTCAGCCAATTCATCATCATTTTCATCATGAGATAAACAGTGTTTAACATTCACTGTTTTCTCTATGCTTCCATCCCAAGCTTCCTCTTCAATGAACTGAACATCTCTGCTCACAATAAACTTCTTGGTGGATGGGTTGTATAACCTGTAGGCCTTGGATTCCTCACTATATCCAATGAAAATACATTTCTCCCCCTTGTTGTCCAACTTCTTCCTTAGCTGATCCGGTATGTGTGCATAAGCCACACATCCAAAAACCTTCATGTGTGTGACACTTTGCTTTGTGCCACTCCATGCCTCTTCCGGCACTTTGTTCATCACTGCTTTTGTAGGGCACCTATTAAAAATGTATGTTGCACAATGTATAGCTTCAGCCCAATAATCATTAGGCAAATGCTTTGCCTTTAACATACTTCTCACCATGTCCATTATGGTTCTATTCTTCCTTTCGGCTACTCCATTTTGCTGCGGAGTATATCTAGTTGTAAACTGCTTTTGAATACCATTTTCTCTACAAAAACGTAGAAAATCTTTAGAGATATACTCGCCTCCTCTATCAGTCCTTAGGACTTTGATGTGCAACCCACTTTGGTTTTCCACAAGTGCTTTGAAATTGCAAAATTTTTCAAACACTTCACTTTTATTTTTCAAAAAGTAAACCCAAGTTTTTCTTGTAAAATCATCTATGAATGTTAAAATGTAGTGGCTGCTAGCAAGCGATGGAGTTTGCATCGGTCCACACAAATCTGAGTGGACAATCTCTAAGGGTGCCTTTGCCCTTGTGCTTTTCCCGGAAGGAAAACTTTCTCTGTGTTGTTTCCCCAAGATACAACCTTCACAAAGACTGTCCGGCTTCTCTATCAATGGTAAACCTCTTACCATTCCTTTTATGTTCAACAAATTAAGACCTCCAAAGTTGAGATGTCCAAATCTCAAGTGCCACAACCAATTTTCATCTTTTGGTTCGCTTTGGATAGCCTATTTTGCCACTGCTGCTATCTTTTCTTCATTCTTCAAATCTTCTCTCATTCTAAGAGGGAACATCATGTTCCTTGTCATCTTCACTTCAGCAATACATTGTTTGCTGGGTGGTTTGTCCATGATGGTACAAACATCATCCTCAAAAAATACATTGTACCCTTTTTGAACAAGTTGTCCAATACTTAAGAGGTTACACTTCATTCCTGGAACATAATACACATCTGCTATGGATTTCTTTGCATCTTTTCTTGTTAAAACATTTACATTTCCTTTTCCCATAACAGACACTTTACTATCAGTCCCTAGTGTGACTTGTGACTTCACACTCTCATCTAGCATAGAAAACATTTCTAAGTTTCCTGTCATATGGTTACTGCAACCGGAGTCTAGAAACCATAAATCCTCATTCTTTTCTTCAGCCATATTACAAGCAAAAAACAAATTATCTTGGCTGAGATTTTCTCTAGTGAAATTTGCGCTAGTTCTATTTCCCATATCATGCTGCTTCTTTCTACATTCATTAGCATAATGACCATATTTTTTACAATAGTGACATTGGACATTGGACTTATCATACCTCTGTCCTTAAACATTCTGCTGACCACTCTGCTGGCCGCTGCGTTGGCCTTGATGTTGATTTAGATTGTTGCCCCTTCCTTGAGCATTTGCTGGACTATTCCTTCCACCTCTGTTTTGGCTTCTGCCTCTTCCTCTTTTGTTTCCTCTGCCTTGCCCTCTTCCTCTTCCGAAAGACAAATGGGTCTTAAAGGCATGTTCCAGAGATGAGTTTTCACTCCTACCCAATCTCTGCTCACGAGTCATCAGTGATGCATGTAGCTCATCCACTGTGAACTTTGTGAGATCCTTAGTCTCCTCTATGGTGGTGACAATCACATCGAATCTTGAGGGTAGAATCCTCAAGAGTTTTTCCACAATCCTCTTCTCTTCAAGAGTCTCTCCATGAGATCTTATTTGTGTGACCATTCCAATCACATGAGTGAAGAATGAGTCAATAGTATCAGACTCTTTCATGCAGAGAGTCTCAAAGTCTCTCCTCAGCAACTGAAGTTTTGTTAGGTTCCTTTTTCCATGCACCTGATAGAACAATGTAGGGAAGTTTCCCATGCTTCTCACGGGTCTCTTGTTCTTCTTATCTTGGAAACACACTGCTCATGCACTATTTGATACAATTGGAGAGCAGCTTTGGAGTCTTCCTTCTTATTGCTCTTCAACCTCTCTTTCCTTCTGCTGAGTTAAGTCTTCAAACTCTACTTCATTTGCTGGCTCTTCAAAGCCATCCTCAACTAATTCCCATAACTCTTGGGAGACAAATAAAGCTCTCATATTTATTGACCAGTAGTCGTAATTTTTCCCATTAAATTGTGGGAGATGGATATTTCCCAAACTCATACCAGTGCTAGCTCCAGCCATTCTACACTCTTAACTATGATTTAAAAACATAAATTATTGTATTTAAAAAATATTTATTGTTACACAACAATAACATAAATGAATCATGTAAATACGCTTTAGATTCTTCTTCGTGATCAACCACGCTGGAAAACTTTACTTAACAAAGAACTCCTTTCCTTCAGCTTCTTTGATCTTCAAAGAGCCTGGACTAGCTCTGATACCATGTTGGAATATTTAAAATTCCAGAACAACAATGGAGAATAAAGCTCCCCTCTTCAACACAGAGAAAATATTAAAAAATTTCTTCACTAGAGACAGAGTTTTCACTCTAAAAACTATTTCATTAAGCTTCAAAAACTTGGTTACAAAATCACCTCTGACTGAGGGAATACAAAAAATCTTTGACTGCTTCAAAACACAGTTTAAAACAAAACTCACACTCTCTAAAATTTCACTCTATCTGTGCATTCACAACTCACTGCTGTGTGTTGGAAAAATACTCTGTCTCTTCAAAAAATGACAAAAAATGAATGCACTGTTGTGCAATTCAAATTTTTTACACTGCTGTGTGTAAAAATAAAAACTTACAATATTGTTTTCACACAGGCCTTTTTTTTTTTTTATATGCCTCAGCACTTTTACAACATATAAAAAAAAACTATATTAAAAAAAAACTTTAAAACAAAAGTCTATTATCCATTGTCCGCCTATACCATATGATGTACATATATGGTGTCATGTTAAATAAAAAATAAATTAAAAAACTAAAATCTAAAACCAACTATGGCCCACGGCCTCCCTTTTTGAAAATGTGCATATGATATATATGTAGGTGGACTTTACGCACGATTGTTAAAACAAAATATTAAAACAGACTATGATATAAAAGAATTTGACCACCAGACGTGAACCAAAAATTAAACCTTCTTGCAATCGATTTCGAGTCACAAAAAACCCAGCTGACGTCACCAAAATTGTGACGCGAAATTTCTATTAAATCTGCCTTATGAGTTTTCTCGGGTCCGATTTTGGGCAGCCGTACGGATGGCTGAGTGTGACCCGAAATCTCTTCCAATCCGCCTCAGTGAAATTTCAAATCCGGGTTTGCTATTAAATTTCTCCGTTTAAAAAAAAACAATGCTGAAGTTGACTGCTCACTGTTTTTAGCAAGCGGCTCGCGTACGATATCCTGCAAATAGAAATGGAAGGCGGCTCATTATGCTTTGCACAGCTGAAAGTAATTTTCAACAATTTTCTTAATAATTAATTAGGCTGCCAATTTAGGCTGTTGATTAAAAAAATAAACATATGTTAAACATATTCCTTTAAAAATCAATCTAAATATTCAATTAAAAAATAAAAAATTCAAAGTCCCCTCATATTTTCTTAAGAATCAATCTAAACCTTAGATTAAAAAATAAAAAAATTCAACATCCCCTCGTGTGGATGAGGTCAAAATAAGACGACTTCAGTGAAATATCAACACAATTTTCAGCCATATAGTGGTACTCGCAAAAATGTAAAAAAAAATTCATAGACAATGTAATTACGTCGAAGGCATTCTATTGTGGGGGTTTTGTTCACGACACTGTTCAGATTCTTCGTTCTCGTCGTTCTTGACAGAATCTGAACAGGTGGCGCTCACGTGAATACACGGCAACCATATCACCACCTCACCAGATTTGCAACTCACCAGATTTGCCGTCGACTTCACAGGTTGCAAACAAGCTGACCGCCTCACCAGATATGTCGTCGACTTCACCAGGTTGCAAACAAGCTGACCGCCTCACCATATTTGCCACGAATCTGGTTTTCTTCTGCCATCAACTTATGCAGGCGCGCATGCTATCAGCGGCTTAAGTTCATCTTCTCGGCAATGAAATCGCCAAGGGGTTTCAAATTGTTGAATTTGGAGGATTTGAGATGAAATTGGTTTGATTCTCATGCGAACTTACCTTCTCATGCAGCGGAAATCATGCCAGTGGTACCTTCGGCGTTTTTTTTGCACCATGATGTGCAAAATGCTAGTAGAATAACAATGTTTATCTGATGCAAGAAACACCATTTCCATTTTGTTATGAAAACATTCATGGTAAATATAAATTCATAATTTTATTTTCAAAAGTTTTACATGGTTGGTTGTGGAGGATAATTATTTCTCTGAGTTATAAGTTTGTTTCAACTTGTTTGTATTTTAGTTAGTGAAGAAAAGCGTGGGAGGGATTTTGTAGCTCTTTAGTGGGGGTTAGGGGTAGCATCTTTGAAGAATTAATTTTAGAAAATTTGTTTTGTAAAATATTATAATTTCATTGTTAATTTGAACCATTCATAAATTGGTGGTAGATTACAAATTTGATGGTAGTAATTATTTTAGGGTCTCTATCATAGAAGAAAACCCTCAATTTATGAGGGCATTGTATTGCAACTTTGTAGTATGGTGGGAGCATTGTAATTGAGAGAGGAGATTGTGAGAGAATGAAGATAATATTGAAGCATATGTGTTGCAGGTTGTATCCCTTCATTTTGATAGACAAAATAAAAGGAAGTGCCAAATGTTTCTCTATGGACATAGCCCAAATAGTGTGAAACACATATATTGGTGCATCCCTTGTATTGCATTATTATGTGTTTTATCTCTGCATTCCTTTTGATTTTATTACTACATTTTTATCTCATTTTAACCATAGAATTCTAAAATATCATGGTGTGATTTAATATTTTTTTTAATCAACCATCAACCATAATAAGGGATGCTAATAGTTTTCTCACATGTAACAAATACTTACTTTCCATTAAGTACAATATCAACACAATTTTAATCAATTTTGGTACTCCCAACAATGTCCAAAAATGCATATACAATGTAATAGGACAAACACATTTGAATCAATGCTTTCCTTATTTCCATTTTGTTATGAAAAATATTCATGGTGAATATAACTTCAAAATTTTATCTTCAAAAGTTTAGCATTGTTGGTTCTAGAGTTTGATTCAAAGGTTTTGTTTCAATTACATTTCTAATTGAGTTCCTCATAGAGAGTGTTGGGGTTTATCCCCTACTGATGTCACCAAGAGGCCAAGGGGTGGTGGGAGAGGTGGTGGTGAGGGCAAAAATCTTTTGGAGCCCCCCTAGTGGAGGCTCAAGAGTAGTGCCCCCAAAGACATTTATTTTTTTGGAATTTTTTTTTGTAAAATATTATAATTTCACAGTCAATTTGAACCATTCATAATTAGGTTGCAACTTTGATGGTAGAAGTTATGATACGGTTTTTCTATACAAGAAAACCCTTTTTTTATGAGGGCACTCCATTGCGGCTATGTAGTATGGAGGAAACATTTTAACTGAGAGAGGACATTGTGAAAGACTGAAGAGGAGACTGCAACAAATGTGTTGTAGGTTGTATTCCTTCATTTTTTGTTGGATGAAATAAAAGGAATGGCTATTTGTTTCTTCGGTTGTGTAGCCAAAATCGAGTGAGACACATATATTGGTATCTCCCTTGTATTGTTTTATTCTATGTTTTATATATCATTCATTTTTTATTTTATTGCTCCATTTTTATTTCATTTTGATCATCAAATTATAAAATATCATGGGGTGATTTAGTATTTTGTTCTCTCAAGCATTGATCATAATAAGGGATACTAATATATTTCTTGCACGTAACAACTACTTGCTTGCCATTAACTACAATATTGAACAATTTTGAACAATTGTGGTATTCCCAACAGTTTCAAAAATGCATAGACAATGTAATAGGACAAACCCATTTGAACCAATGCTTTCCTTATTTCCATTTTGTTATGAGAAAAGTTCATGGTAAATATAAATTCATAGTTTTATCCTCACAAGTTTCACATTGTTGGTTGTAGAGCTTTATTATCTCTTTGATTCAAAGGTTTTGTTTCAATTGCATTTCTATTCTAGTTCCTCATAAAGGGTGTTGGAGATTCCTCCTCCCCCTGCCCTTCCCCCTCCCTCTCCCACCATTATTGGCACCAAAAGGTCTAGGGGTGGGGGAGTGGGGTGGTGGTGAGGGAGACTACCTTTTGGAGCGAAGACTGCCTTTTGGAGCCCCCTAATGGAGGTTTAGGGGTAGCCCCCCGCCCCCAAGATTTTTTTTGGAAAATTACCTTGTAAAATATTATAAATTTATAGTCAATTTGAACCATTGATAATTAGGTTGGAAATTTGATTGTAGAAGTTATCACTAATAAAAATGGAGTCATTTTTCGATGAAATTGTGTTGCTATTTCAATGAAACTTCATCGCTATAATGAAAAAAGGGGTTTTTTCTAAACATGGAATGTGGTACATTCGCATTATTGACATTTTCCAAATTCGTCGCAATTCCAACGCCAAACACACGTTAATACACCGACAAACAAAAAACTAATATGTCGTTGGAATACTGATGGAAGGATGACTCTTATGGTGTTGCACGATCGATGATTAATGTTATTGGTCTATTGCTAGAAGTCTACTTGCTTCAATGAAACTAGTTGTTGGAAAATTGTCAACTTTTTTTGTCGCTCTATCGACATCCTCAAGCATAGGAGTCTAAAAAGAAATGGAAAAGGAAGCGTTGATATATCAAAGACAACCATTTTTATGGCAATGAATGTGCTATATTTCCGATGTCAACATCCTTTGTAACATAGATGAGTAGAAATTGTCGTAAGACCAACACTAGGAGATTTTTTGAGAAAAATGTGCCATTTCTCTGGTGTTAGCAACTGTCTTAAGAGAGACAATTAGCGACCATCATAAGACTGTTTCCAGTGTATTTTTTTGTGACGAATGTGCTATATCGTCAACATTAGAAACCATCATAAATTTTGACATAAGAGCGACGAGTAACAGTTAACAATCGTCATTTTTTATGACAATTAGTACATATATTTTTTAAATATTGAAATAAAATGAGAACAAACACTCTTATCTAAAATTGGAATCTATCAAACACTTCATTGCTCTCACCACTTCACTATCTTACCATACAATTCCTTTCTTGTGTATAAAAACTTTCGGTGAAAATCACATGTAAGAAAATTTTGTCGACACGTTTTGAACCAACCAGTATGGTTCATCATTAGGACAAGATGAACCACTTACCTAGATTTACTTCCTTTCCCACTCAAAATCAATATCAATATTTAGCTTTATAGACCTCGAGATCTTAATTCCCAAGGTCATCTTTGACTATGTCAACCTCTTCGCTTCCACCTATGCCACATGGATTTCATTCATATATTGTCATGGTACGTGATTTGAAAGGCTTTGTGTGTCATATTAATTTGTTTTAAGGTTTTAATAATGGAAGCTAATATTTATGCCACAAGAATGGTATGTAATACTTCATGCCGTCCTTCATTTTAGATGGAAAGTCTCATTTCTTCTAGTATTGAATTAATTCAATGGTCAATTATACCACACTGATTTTTGAATGAAGCGGGAATATCAACTACCTTTGGATGCTCCTAGATCACATAATGATTCAATTTTTAGGTCAATCATTGAAATTTAAGGATATCCAAGATTAGTGGTTTTCCATTAGTAGAGAAGTAGATCTGCAAAAGTAGACCATGCAGATCTAAGTAAAATGAAAATATAAGCAAGGAGGAGGAAAAAAAAACAAGGGAAAGACTGCCATTTTCGGAAATTAATTGAAAATGTGAAATGTTTTTATGGTAGTAAATATGGCCACATGTAAAAATACTACATGAAGTGGTTATGTAATGAATATGACCAAGGGAATTTGGGTAAGAAGCAAGCAAATTTTATGGAGCATGAAAAAGTAACTTAGACATGGTAGTGGAGCATTTGAGAGCGCAATTGTAGTAAAATTTTAAGGTAAACAAAAACATAAGTGAGGTAAATGTAGTGGAGGCAAGGCTATATGTCCAAGTAAAGTGGTGAATATTATGAAATGATTTTATTGTGTTAGATATGGTCACATGAGAAAATACTACATGAAGCAATTATGGGATGATGAAATGATTTTATTGTGTTAGATATGGTCACATGAGAAAATACTACATGAAGAAATTATGGGATGAACACAACCAAGGAAAGTTAGATAAGAAAGAGATAAATGTTGTGGAACATGGAGAAGAGGAGGATTATTCTTTTATGTATTCTTAGAATGGGTTTAAGGCATTATATTATTGATTTTTTAATTCCAAATCATTCAAACATACATATAATATATGTATTTGGTTCATTGAGTTTGTGGAAGCTAAGACTGAAATGATTATCATTAGGAAACAGGAGAGAACTATATGGAAGGTGAAAGCAAGATGACATGTAAAATCTAATTTTTTACTTTTTTTTGGAATTTATTGAATTTTTTATTTTTTTTTTGCAATTTATTGATTGATAAGAAATATTCTTTTAGTAAGTGTGTTCACAAAAATATAATATATATCTAAATGTGAGTTTTTGAGGAGAAATATGCTTTGTAATTGATTAGAACAGAAATAAAATTATCACGCCATGGGTAAAGGTAAAATGCTTTTATAGGATTTTCTATCATGAATTAGCAAACTCACATGCTTTAATATGTGAGCAACAAAAACAATTCTCTATCGTATTAAAGGTTGGGACTTATAGTTTTAGTGCTTTTCTTATTTTTAAAGAGAAAAATGGAGACATTATATCCAAATGTTCTCGAGAAAGAGAAAGATATTTATGTGACATATCTAACAAGCAAACAAAAAATGTTAGCTCTGTGAATATGCAAACACTTATAGAGCCCAAAAGACATTACATTTATTCTATGCTAAATTCCATGGTGATATATATGGTCCCATGGGCACAATTTCTATATTTGGTGCAAAGAAATTATTTAAAATGTTTGTTGATAGTTTTTCCCTAAAAATGTGACTATTTCTTTAAAATATGTTTGATTTCTTTGATAAGATTAAAAAATTTAAAGTTGTGCATGAAGCTTTTGTAAAAGCTTTATGATTTTCCAATGAAGTAATAAAGGTGAAATTTTTTCTAATAAGTTTGTTGAATTTTAGAAGAAGGAAAGCATATAATCACAATTTTATACACCAGACACTCCCCAATAGAATAACATAGGACAAAGTAGAAACAATGGTTGACATGGGCACATATATGTTGGCATATATGATATTCCAAAAAATAATAGATAGAAGTGATATATGTTATCATTTATCTTTTGAATAAGTGTGTTAATGTAGTGCCAAAACTCACTTCAAAAGGGGATTAATCAAGAAAAAGCCACAGATCAATGATTTGAAGGTTTTTGGTTATATAACATCATTTAGTGAGCATGTGTGCCAAGTATGGTATCGTGGAGAATGCACATCTTGATTTTGATAGAATGCACACATGAAATGATTTCATATGGAATTTCATGATTAGGGCATATCCCAAATATACCATGTGATAGAGCCTTTTGTTTCTACTCTTCCTAATCTAAGTTTCATGCTTGTCATTGGTGAGATAGATATGGCAATGGATTTAAATAAACTAAGGGAGAACAATGTGAACATAACTATAGGTAGAAGAATCACTTGAATGATATCATGGAGTAAATAAACATTATATACTTTTAGTGCCCTGAGATTATTATATTAGATGAGGAAGATAGGTTCTTGGATATGGGTTTTAAGAAATATTTGTCATTCATTATATTTTTTTACCAAAGCAACAACGGACATGACTTTTTTTCTACCCAAACTGAGGCAATTGAATAGGTTTTGAGGACTGGGATTAGGAACCCAACAAGGGTCGAAGTCAGAGTAGAAGCAAAATATAAAATTAGATATGCGATTATGACTACTATGTATTTATTGAGGACACTTGAATGGATTCACAATGAGGACAATCATATGAACCCAACTGAAGCCCTAACTCATTACTATGAAAAAACCCTGGGGCCTAATTTGGCCCAACCCTATTACAAGCTTCTGAAAATAATTTGGCCCTAGTAAGGGATGTCTTGAGGTCACATTTGGAGACCCTTTGGTGTTGGGTGTGGAGCCTGATTATCTTCCTGATTCAGAGTTCTTGTTTCAACTGGGTGTATACCCCAGGAAGATTATACACCTCTCCATGTGGTGGTGGTGGGGAGGGGGGGAGGTGTAGGGGAGACTTGTCCCCCCCGTGGGGGTCCAGGGGGGGCTATACCCCCTAAATAGGGGGTCCAGGGGCTAACGGGCCCTCAGATGGGGTTCGTGGGCAATGCCCCCAAAGCTAAAAATAAATAAATAAAATTTCCTTGTAAAATATTATAATTTCATAGTAAATCTGGGCCATTCATTAGGCGGATGATTTAACGATATAAGTTATGTTAATTTAGGGCTATTTTCCCTAGAAGGAAACCATCGATTTATATTATGGAATTATATTGCAATTTCATATTATTAAATTCTGAGCGAGAAAGAGAGGGGAGACTATGTGAGAGCGAAGATGAAATTATAAATATCTGTTGTAGGTTGCATCTCTTATTTTTGTTGGATAGTATAAAAGGAAGGACTGAATATTTCTCTGTGGACGTAGCCCAAATTGAGTGAAACACGTATATCTATGTCTCTCTTGTTTTATGTGATTTCATGTTTTTGTTTCCACAATATTTTGTGTTCCATTTCTTTGTTATTTAATTTTATAACAACTAGTACCAGAGTCGAAGGTGTATTTGATTGATAAACTCATAGGAGATAAGGGTTCTTGGTTCAAGTGTGAGAAATGAAAAAATATGGTAGGTTTAGGGTCAATAAATTTAATGGCCAAAACTACCAGCTGTGGAGATGCAGATGGAAGATTATCTATATCAGAAATATATATACCTACCATTAAGCGGAAAATCAAAGAAGCCAACGATTATGACAGATGCAAAATGGGATCTTCTCGACAAAAAGGAACTAGTAACAATATGGTTGTGCCTAGCAACATCGGTGGAATTCAACATTTCAAAGGAAATGACAACATAAGATTTAATGATGAAATTGACCAAACTATATGAAAAACCCTCAGCCTCAAATAAAGTATCTCTTATGAAGCATCTATTTAATATGAATATCTTAGAAGGTGGTTATGTTTCTAATTATTTAAATGAATTTAACACGGTTAACAATTAATTAAGTTCTGTAGGGGTAAATTTTGATGATGTTGTTGGTGCCATCCCTAGTGAGGAAATGCGATGGAAAAGCTCCAGTGAGACATCGGGTAACGCTTTGACTGCAAATATTAGGGGAATAAAAATGGAAAGAGGAAGGAGCCCAGGAAATTGCAGTAACTCAAGAAAAGGCATATCCAAATCCAAATCAATGATAGTGTGCTGGAAATATGGGAAGAAAGGACACCTAAAGAAAAATTGGAAATCTCAGAAGGGAAAAGAAGGAGATGGACAACAAGAGAACAATCATGAAGCGAATGTGACAGGTGATGTGTTGAAAGATGCTTTGATTATTTCATTAGAGAATATTATTGATGTTTGGGTGGTAGATTCAAGGGCTTCATTCCATGCCACACATGATAGGAAACATTTTCATGACTATGTTCAAGAAGATTTTGGACAAGTTCGTTTGGGTGATCATAAACCCTATAAAATCATTGGAATGGGTAAGGTTTTTATAAAGAAACAAAATGGAAACCAATGGATATTAAAGGAAGTAAGGCATGTTCCAAATATGAAGAAAAATATAATTTCAACAGGGCAGTTAGGTGGTGAAGGTCGTGTAACTACATTCGCAGATGAAACCTGAAAGGTCACTAAAGGAGCCCTGGTAATAGAAAAAAGAGAAAATTTTGGTACATTGTAGTTATGAAATGGTATTTATAATTATGTTAATTATTTAACCTCCACAAGAGCAGATACGACATTGTGGCATCATAGGCTCGATCACATGAGTGAGAAAGCGATGCAAATTCTTCACTCACGAAATTTGTTACCAGGTTTGAAGCATGTTGATTTGGATTTCTGTGATAATTGTGTTTATAAAAAACAAGAGAGAGTCAAATTTATCATATTTGGGCAAGAAAAGAAGAGAAAAAAATTAGAGCTTGTGCATATAGATGTGTGGGGACCTACTCAAATATCATTTCTCAGTGGCTCTTGTTATTATGTTACTTTTATTGAAGATGCAACTAGGGAAACCTAGATTTTTTGTATTTGAAATAAATATGATGTATTTGATACTTTCAAGAAATGGAAAGATTTGGTGGAGAATTAGATAGGAAACAAGTTGAAGTGTCTCAGATAAGGCAAAGGAGTTGAATACTACAACAAAGAGTTTGATAACTACTGTTCAGAGCATGGAATTCGTAGAGAGAAGACAGCTCCAGTTACACCACAAGAAAATGGTGTGTCAGAAAGGATAAATAGGACAATCATGGAGCATGCAAGGTGGATGAGATTGCATGGCATGATTTCCCTTACAATTTTGGGAATATGCTATAGATATTTCTATTTATCTAATAAACAAAGGGCCTTTAAGTTACTTGGATGGTAGTATTCCAAAAGAGGCATGGATTGGGAAAATGGTAAACCACTCATTTTTAAATAATTTCGGTTGTGAATCCTTTGTACACATCAATAAATAAAATAGAATAAATCTTGAGGAAAATCAAAGAAATGTAACTTTATTGGATATTGTGTTAATGATTTTGGTTATCGCTTATATGATTATGAAAATCACAAAATCATTAGGAGCAGAGATGTCATATTCAATGAAAATGTATTGTATAAGGATCAAATGCAGGAAAAGAAACAGGCAAAGGAAAGCAAAGAATACACAATGCTTGATGAGATCAAATAAAAAGTAAAGGTTCCTGAAAATTATATTGATCAGCATCCACAACAACAACAACAACATACACCTAAAACACCTGAAAATGGTGTTAGAATATCTACGAGGATAATTATACTCCCTGAATGATACTCTCCTTCATTATATTATGTATTATTGACCGATTCTGGTGAAATGGAAAGATATGAAGAAGCAATGCAGGTAGAAACCAGGAAGAAGTGTGAGCAAGCCATGGAAGAAGAGATGGAATCCTTGATGCATAAACAGACTTGGGACTTAGTCAAGTTGCTTGTAGGTAAAACAACATTGTAGAATAAATAGGTTTATAGGTTTAAGGAAGAATATGGAGGTAAAAAAAGGTATGAGGTTAGCTTTAAGGTGAAGGAGTGTTAGAGTGAATTCTAATCGCAAGCGTACAAAAAAATCTCACTTTAGTTATGCATAACAAACAACCCTAACATCAAATGTGGCTATCAATTTCCTTAGATCTGCAGTAGGTGATCAGAATAAATGCTACAAAAATCCAAATCTATCCAGTTAAAGACATTAAACAGTGAAAATAAACAAGAGTATGCTCCATACATCCAATAGACAAGACGATAATTTATAAATAATTTTAGTATTCTGACACCCAAGAAGGGAACATAGAAAGATGTTACCAATCCCCCTCAATGGGATGGATTCGTGTATGTCCTCAACACTTAAAATCCAATATCTCTCTCTCTTGATGGCGCAGAAAACCCAAACAAAATAGAACTCAAAGGGAGCTCACAAGCAAAAGTAGAAAAAATATGACAATGATGGAGGATCAAAGTCGGACCAAAAGTATAGATCAAAAGGTGATAAAAAAGGTAGTGAACGAATGGAAAAACCCTTCTATTTATAACAAAATATTGAGTTAGTCTAGATATTGTTGCATAATTAAAATATTATTAACCAAATATAGATCCAACTTACTTGGAATATTTTATTATTTTTGGTGGAGGGAAAAGGAATTTAGAATTCGTTAAATCCCTTTATTTGGAAATAATAAATAAATAAATTATTTATTTATTATTTCAAGGATGAGGTTAAGGAATAATTAAATAAATAATTATTTATTTAATTATTTAAAAATGATTTAGTCAATTTCAACAAGGAATATTATTAAATAATGATTTAAATAATTATTCCTAGATAATAATAAGATAAATAATAATTTATCTAATTAATTCTCATGTTTTGGGTTAAATATGACCAGTAATATTAATTAAACAGTGGTTTAGTTAATTATCCCTAGAGGAAAATCAAACAAGGATTTATTTAATTATTCCTCATGGGGTTTCCTATTTAGAACATAAATAATTTAATAAACTATGGGTTATTAAATTATTTCTCATAGTGAAAGCAATTTTACTATGGTAAAATTGGTCTTACATTGTGTACTTTAGTCCATCTAATATTCACAGGTTAGATGACCAAAAATTGGTGTAACAGATTCCCCCCCAACGTGCGAGCGTTAGGAGCTAATCGTATGACTGAATTACGTTATAAGAACACAATCACTAGACATAGAAGGGGAGTCAGAGAGAGAGAAATATAAGACAGACTGAAGCGAGAGAGGAAAAGGCCCTGAGGAGGCAACAATTACAAGTACAACAAGTCTCTTTTATGAGTGAGTACCTGTTCTCAATGAGGCGGGGGAAGCATACCTATGTCTGTCGAGATGACAAAGTACAAAGAATAATGGTGCACCCAACAAACATATGACTGGGCTATATAGTACATGATGGCATAAACCTGGGCCAGGTAAAAAACATAATGGATCCCACATACATACTATGCCTGGGACAACAAACGGGACTTATACAATAATATCTGAGTACATGAGATATAATAACAACCAAAGAGGCCCTGTAAAACAGGAAAGGGCTTTGAAAATCTGAATGATACATGCAAACTAAAAAGGTGTTGCAAAAAGTTAAGCCCAAAACCATCAGATCTGCAGAGCTGCATCCAAGGTTGTAGTAAATAGGTCATCCGGGTATGTGGGGGGCTACTTGAAGGGACACCCCCTCATGAGGTCTAAAACATCTCACACACACCTGCGAATCACTAGTACAATATGTTGCATCACTAAACCATCAAGTATACGGATCTCGATCATGCCATAAGGAGCTGGAACTGAAAAATAATCAATTCAAAGGGAAATAAAGGGTCCCTTTGCCTAATCTGAGGCACCGAACAAGAGTGGAAGTTGGAACCAAGGTATGCCACCCTCTAGACCTGTCTTCTGGAATGAATAAGCTAATGTCAACATAAGGAGGTCCGCCAGAGGTGAGGCAATAAGGAATCCTCTACTAAGGCACGAGGGATAATAGTAGAGCGATTGATATACTAACACCAGGGATTATGGTGGAATGGGGGGTACTAAGTAGCGGGCCGACGACTTCCCTTGTTAGAGCATAAAGGGCATGAATGACCTGGCAGCTACTGACTCGAATCTGGAGGGGATAGGGGACAGTATGATTGAAGGCCAAATTGTGCGACATTAGAGAGGTACAATAATGAAGGATGAAAGACTGTGATGGGAGACAAAAGCAACTCGAGACAAACTCCATGGATGCGATGATGACTCAACTCGAATGCTCTAAATAAGGGCGACTTGATGATGCTGCCACACATAGGAGGCCCGATGGGGACCTTAAAAACATGAGTAAAATATGGTTACTCATGACGAAAATCGACACGATCACCAAAAAATTATGAAGGCAAAGTGGTGCCCAAAGTACAAGTGTCGCAAGTGAAGAAATTCTATTTTGAGAAGAGGCGAAGTGACCCTTCTTGGAAAAAAGGCTTCCGGGTGAAGTATCAAATAACCAAAAACAAAATGATACCCATTTGAGTTCTCAGTGAGAGCTTTCCAGTAGTGCTGACGGTTTGTCAAACCGAGCTACAGTTTGGTCGTAATTGACGAAAGAAAATTTTGGGGTTTTTCTTTTAATAAGGCAATTTCCCTCCAATTTGATTCATTTGGAAGTGTATTTGTGGTGAATGTAGAGAGGAGAAAATACCCTAAATATTGTGGCGATCGTAGCGGACAAACTGATTGTTGGAATCAAGATCTATCAGTTGCAGGTAAGAGACCTAACCATACTCTTTCAATTCAGTGGATTAAAGTCTCAGATTAGGCACCTAGAGCCCAGGAACAGACCTCTGCTCCTCCTCACAGTCGGGTCGCACTTTTTGGGGTCTGTTCTGCGACTTGGGTAGCAGGTACTGGGATGAAAACTGTGACCTGTCCTAGGAAATGGCCTGAAAAGTGCGACCTATCAGAGAAAGGGGTTTCCGTGCTATTTTTGGCTGAGAACTGGGATTTTATGGTTATGATGCAGTCTTTCCTTTCTGTATGCTAACAAACATGATGGTTTTGTGCAGGTAACATAGTTGAGGATCAACTGGAGAGAGAGAGACCTAGATGCATTACATTCTGATATCCGAGGGGATCATATAGTTCGTGCCGCATTGGCTAGGTTTGGGGTCCTCAAATTTATTGAGAACCCATTGATGAGGGTAGGAGAGCCCTTGCTAGCCCGGATAGTCAACTATTTGGACCTGAATCATGAGATGTTTATAGTGCAGGGGCACTGGATTGAGCTGACAGTTTAGGACATATATTTCTTGATCGATCTCCTGCCACTGGGGATGGTGGGAAACACACAGCTAGTGTTACCGCGAGGGCAGAACATTATGGAATTTGTAGAGCGCCATTGTCGACGGAGTGTCCATGTGAAAGGAGCGAAGATATCGATCAAAGATCTAGAGAGGCTAGAGACTCGTGATGTGGTCGCAGTGGTTTTGCGGATCCTGGGAAACCAAGCACTCCACCACATCACCGGAGGGCAGATGATCCTGGTCGAGGTGTATTGAGTGGGACCTACTATGGGTGGACCCAAATGATGTTGTCTTCATTGAACATATGTCGTTGTGCAAGTGGCAAGTGAACAATTACTGTGCATATGGCACAGTGCTTTGCTCTCTCTTCTTTGAGAAGATCCCTATACTTCGTCCTCATATACAGATCCAGGATGGGGGCCCGCGAGAGCCCAAGGTGCGCCGCTGAGGGCAGTTGTTGTGTAGAGGAGGAGGTGGGTTAGTCGGATGGGTGTTCTGACCCGAGTTTTTTGTGCATTGGGATCAGATGCCTCTATACATAGACGACTATCCCTATAGTGGGATGAACTATCATGGGGACCCGACTTGCCACTTCCGCCAGGTCGAGCATGAGGGCTAGACGGTAAGTGAAAAGTTGCTTATATTTTATGGTGAATTTTAAAGTTTCAGAATATTGTATATGGTACTGATTAATTTACTTTTGGTATGCATATATACCACTAGTGAAGCCGGCCGAGTATATGGGACGGACTGCTGTGTCAGGAGCTGCAAAACCTAGCAGATCGAGGGGAACACAAAATGAGGATGAAGTGGCCCTCCTGGAGGATTTCCGCCGTAGATTTAAGAAGTTGTTGACCGGTGTTTCTGAGCGTGGTTGGTAGGACCTTGAAAACCAGTACATAGAGTTATGTGTTGGCCTACCCTTAGAGTGGAAAGGATTCATGCGGCGCATAGCGATGGCCGGACAAGTGATGCATGATCTACGGGCTGCAGGAGCTGAGCCATTGGCCCAGGACCCTCCAGATAGTGATTAGATGTAGGGGCATGAGGTGCCCCCAGTTTTGGTTTTTTGTAACATGCTATGGGCATGTCATATGTATCAGAGTTAATGGACTCCAAAACATTGTATATTTGGATGACACATATTATGGATATGCATCGTTTTATGGTTTATGGTTATTTTCTTTTGTTAAATGCGTGTGATAAATGCCAATCTAGAATATTGTTTGAAATGCTATATACATAGTGATTCTAGGCTCTAGGTACATGAATGAATGTAATGGTTTCAAATTAACGCATTAATATCTTCACTCGTAAATATCTTCTAAAGTGGACAGGATTATGAAAACGATAAACACCATTCAATTGCATGACAAGAAGCAAATAATCTAAACGAACATGAAGGTGAAGAATGTGATGGTCAAGGTCATCGAATAACAAACCTATCACTACATCATATTCGGCCTGGTTATTGGTGGCAACACCAATGCATATGTCGTTAGAGAGGACAAGCGAATGCAAAGGGGTGAAAATGGCCCACGCTGCTGAGGCTAGATTCCGGGAGTAGCGACTTACAACATCGACATAACCAATATACGGTGTGGATGAGGGATCCATTTGAAAGGTGCCACAAGACAACATATGAGACAATGATGAAAAATGCTAGCAACCTGAATGCAAGGTAGAAATAAAACAAGCACTAGTAGGGGGAATGCTATGGGTAGAATTTCTACACCCCGCACACTGAATAGTGGATGGTGTGGGGGAACTGTCTTGGGGACAGGTTGCGCTTAGGTCGCGAAAGTCACCATAGACATTAATGGTGCCATTTTTCTTATGGGTTGAATAGATAAAGTCAGGGGTGGTAAATTCTTCCACAATGTCTTCGTCAGAATGAAATATGGGGGGACTGGTAGAAGAAATACCACCTGACGCGGTGAAGCTACCTGACTCATCATCATGAGAAGTGAGATTCACATGCGCATTGTCACGGAGAGTGACAGAAGAACAAGTAGATGAATAATCTATCGATTTTGAGCCCAAGGTGATCGCTGAAGGGAGGTCAGGGGAAACAAAAGGGATGCTCTAGAGGGGTCTTCCACCATGGATCTCATAAATGGTGACAGGTTGAGGATGGTGGCTGAATACTCCGTCATCTCAACATCGGGAGGATATATTTCAATGGGATTGGATGTGTCCTCTGGTTCTGCCAAAGAAAAACTTGCAAGTAAGGGAGAGGTGGACTCGTTGTGCTCAACCTCGAATTGGCGAACCGCTTCCAAGGAGGTGCGAAATATTCGAGGCAGGGACAGAGGTGAGTATAGTGGCCATGGAAATCACACAAAGCACAAGGTTGATTTGTGTGAAAAGCCTTTAGTTTCTTGGCTGAATCCGGTAAAGTAACATGGAATTCTAGGATATCAGATTCAGGAAACGCTTCATTTACCATGGGTTTGAGACAAGGCAATTCGGGACAATTATGGGTAGCATGACCGACAAAATCACACAAAGCACACGGAGGTGCATGCTTTGGAGGCTTAGGATGAGTAGGTGTTTTCTGAGCAGCCTTGTCCTTAGGTGACTTTTTGCGAGCTTTTCCCCCCTCACCTGAGGCTTTCACAACAGGAGTAGATTCATGTTGAGGTGGCTGAGGCACAAAAGCGAAGGGAGGGGTCATAACGATTGGTTGGACCAGGGTCAAAGAAATGTAAGGTTTGAGCTGACCAGGCGGGGTATTGGCCGAGGGATCATGTACCAGACTGGGATCCCTAGGGTCATGTTGGGAAGGGTCAAGGTATCCATAACAGGTACCGGAAATACTCCAGAAGGGGGATCAAGAAATGGTATTTGACCAGAGGGGTAATGTCCAAGCGGAATAGCTCCGAGATGGTTAAGGCTAGGGGGAACCATTCCATGAGGAAAAATAGGATTAGTGACACCAGTTACACATGGAGGGCCTTGAGGAGTAGGTCCCTAAGGCTGAGTCGAAGTACTAGGAGAAGGTTGCAAAGGGCTAGGCTGTTGACTAGTCGAACCAGACTATTTGAGGTTAGACTGAAACGATTGCATCATGCAAACATTCGACGAGATAGGGTCAGGGATACGAGGGTGGAGATAGGGGAATCAACCAAGCAAAGAGGAATCTTTATAGAGTCCGGGTGAGACACTGGTCAGAGGTTCGACTATTTGTTTATTGGCCACTGAAGAAATAATGGACTCTAGAGAGGTCTGAGACTTCGGTTCGTAATATGTCAGCTAATCTATAGTGACGATATTTCCAATGTGAGGAAAGAACATCTTACGGTGAACCATAGATGGGACAATAGACATCGCATAAGTATAGCTACGACCCAATATAATTTTGTAGTCAAAGGGGGCATCAATGACTTCAACGTCAACATAAACAGTTTTTCTCACAAGAGGAATAGGACAGTTGTGGAACATGCCAAGGGGATGGGAAGAGTGGGCATCCCACACACGAAGGGTGATAGTGGAAGGGGCTAACTCAGGCGATTTGAGCTTTTTCCAAACAGAAGCGGACATCACACAGGTGGATGCCCCCTCATCAATGATACATAAGGAGACGTTGGCATTCCAGAACTTGATAGGTATTTGGAAGGCGACGGATGTAGGTAGGGGTGGATGCTCTGACTTGTCAACATCGAAGACAATCAAACGATCATCTGAAGGATCCACATCACCTATGGCAGTTAGTAGAGCTTGTTATAGGTCAATTTGGGCACCATTCCCAACGACCTGGTTAACTGGGCATCATCTCCAGGACCGATGATCAAAGGGTCTATCATTCCCTATCATCTTAGTTGCTATATGCCCTAAGACAGGAAACATTCATGAATGAAGCAAGATTTTCATCAAAGCAAGGCTTTTTCATGGTTTGAATCTTATTATTAAACATGTGGGAGCTCACCAACACAAGCTCTAAGGGGCCTAAGTGCATTGCATATGTAGGTAGCCCCATTCAAGGCTGCTCTGCAAAGCACTCCCTGACATTCAAAGGTGCGTTGGTCACATTGGGAGTGAAATTCTCATTGTTCCAGAATTTCCACTTGGCCAATGTCTTCTAGAAGGGTTCACATGTGTCATGCTTCGGATCCAAGTGTCCATTTGACATCTACATTACTGGAAAGCGTGTCTTGCCTATTTTTGGAATGCAATTTATTGCAAAACAACCTACAGTTCATCTATAAATGGAACACAAAGCTAAGTGTTCAAAGAGGAATAATTTGAGTAGAGAAATGCTGGAGAATTTTCAATAGAGAGTTTGATTTGTGGAGCTGCTGGTGGAGAGACTTATGCTGTGATGAGACTAGGGAACTCTGCTGGAAGGTCACGATGAATCAGTCACTAGGTTGTAACCTCTCCTTCTATCATCAATAAAGAGTACTTATTTTTTTTCCCTACATGCATCCATGTTTACTTTGATTTTCCATGTTGTAAAATCTTGGTTGATGAATGTAGTTTATGCTTAACTGATTTGGCTAATTAACTTGAATAGATATCTAGATTATTGTATCTTCTACTGTTTCAGTGCTCTTTCTTGCAGGAAGCATTCAGCTATTTGAAACTTCTTGAAGTTGAGGCAATAGTAGAAGCGACAGAAAGGAGCCATTTGGAAGCGACTAAAAAAAGTAAGAATCCAATCCTCTCTGTATATCTGTTCTGAGTTAGGAAAAAGGGTAGTGCAGTCTTTCACCTGTTGTTCTAGACTAGACACCGATCTAGGGAAGTGTATTTTATCCGTCGATTACAATTCTGGCCCAACAAACTGGCGACTCCGCTCGGGAGAATTTCTCTTGAACCTTGGTGTTTTAGTCTCTGATCTGCTTTCTAAATCCACCCAGTAGCTATTTCACATAAATATTAGTCTTTTCCATAGCTTAATTTCCAAATTTATTGAGCCAAAAGGTAGCTTTTTCTTTTTTTACTGTGCCCATCGCACCCTTGGTCAGGGCATAGTGCTTTGCAGAGCACTGTCTCCCTTGTTAGCTTGCGTTGCAGAGCATTGTATCCCTTTGGAGACTGTGTTGGCTCCTAAAAGGAACAAATCCCCTTGAATCTAACTTTGTACTTTGCTTCAGTTATGTTTGCTGACTTGTTCTGAAAATTTGAATGCTCTATTTGACCAGTAGCTCTATATATTTCTTCTCCTTTGACTGAAAATTTGTTCATTGTTGTTTTTAAAAAGTTTTTCATTATCATTGGCAAGTTGAATTCAAAGTAATTTTTATGGTCGCATTAAGAATCGTTTGCTTTTGAAATAAGAAATTGTCGT